>JAQFYB010008066.1:0-10158 GCA_034694085.1 Pogonognathellus longicornis
TCCGAATATACTTGCCAATAGTTTGCAACTTGACCTAGTGAACCCCACTGATCTCTTAAAGACCCAACAAGGCCACCCTAATATTGAATATTATATGCTGCAAAAATATTTGATTTCAAACCATTTATAAATTGGATATAAGTACCAAGGTAAAAACACTTACTTTTCCATTTTCCATCTATTTGCAAAGATTAATTAATTATGTGAACAAAATCTTCAATTGAGTTCAATGGAGAAAGATTTACAGCAATGACAAGTGACAGAAAAAATAGTATTACTAATGAGACTATTGTTAAAAGAGTTCCGTAGGGAGCAATTTTTGAGAATAGCTGCACAAACAAAAAAATTGAGATAAGGAGTATACATATAACTGTGATGCAATTGAAAAAGTACCAATGCTTTACTCTGTATTTGCTTTTCACAATATTTAAATTATTGGTTTTTTCATTGTACGAGTAGGGACCGAAATAAGTATAATCACAAATTTTGTAGTAATTTTTGAGGCCTTTCAATGATAATTCAGTGGCCATATTTTGCCTCGTATAGTTCCTAAAACTCAACTCCGACGGAATAAAATAACACTACAACTATCTGTAGCTTTTACAACGAGATCAATATTTTTTGTAAAGTGAATTGTAAAGTGTAAAGTGAATTGTAAAGTGTAAAGTGAATTGTAAAGTAAATGTAGTGTAATTTTTTTGTATTATACTAATGCACTAAAATGTACTCGAACTATTTTTCTAAAGCAGGAGCTCTTTGAATAATGTATGTTACTCACTATACAGAGGTATTAAGAATATTTCTTTGCCTTTGTACTGGCAATTTTATTTCAATGCTATTCCATTAATAATTTAAGAAGTATATAAACATTGAAAAGGAAGACACTTTAAAATTAACAATGCAGGTGTTTTTTGGTGCAATGTCTAGTAGTTGCCTAGGCAATATACAGCGGCGCATTTAGGATTTTTTGCAGGGTGTTTATATATGAGGATCATATAACGTTCCAATTCTCACAATTAAAAAAATATTTTCAGTCATTATAGCCTTACATTTCCGTTCTTCGCTACATCGTAATATCAAAAAAGAATATTTTAGTGAGACCCTTCATTTTTGAGGACATCATTTTTTTGCAATTTTTTCATCAAAAATTTGGACGTATTTGACTACACGTCACAAGTTATACTGAAGTACTATGCACAGTACTTAAGTACGTTTATAGTTCAACTTAAGTAACTCAAGGCTAGAAGTATTCCTGATGTACTACAATTGTATAGTTGATTTAGACTGAAACCACTACAAATGTAATCACATTCTTAATAAATTGGAGACAATATTTTGCATCACATTGTGAATTTTGAAAAAAATCAAATTTTGGTTTACAGACTTCAAATACATAAGTAATAGCAGGTAACTGGATAGTTTTGTGACAATTAAAAAAAATCTTAAGTTACCTGGTGAACGATAACATTGATTAATTTTAAATACAACTCGAAAAACTACAAATATAGTTGGTTTGGTAAAGGACGAGTTAAGAGAAGAGCATTGGTCCCTTTTGACTCCTCCATATCGCTTTATTTTCGAATCTGGTAAAATATACCACCTATTGGTAGGTTTTTGACCGTTTTCCTATTTATATTCCTCTAATCAGTTCAATCTGGTAATCCGATCGCCGATCCCCATTTTGGTCAATACTTCAAATTTTAACAGGGGTGTTAAATCCGTAAAACCAGATACTAGATACGCCAATGAAGGTATAATATTATTTATGCTCACTATTGCCATGGTTTTGTGTTTGTTTTGCAAATATTGTCGAATGCTAAAATATACGCTGTTTGCATGATATGACAATCAAAGCAGGGAAAGAACATTACAGGAATTGAATTCTCTGTTCACGTTGTGAAAAATAAATGACTGTTTATATCCAACAACTATTATGGTATTGAGAAAATAAACTTTACTATATATTTCTTTTTTAATACTTAAGAGGCCATGGGATTTAGAGAAATGTCAAAGGCTGTTGTTAGGTAGCTCCGTCCCCATGTAAAAGTGTTGGGAAAAGTGTTCCAACTAGCCCCAAAAACAATGGCGCGGCGTTGAAATGATTTAAAGCCTAGGCTCTTTTACATGGCAAGACTTTGGACTTGTCAACTTTAAAAAATTATGTAGGTCAAACCATTTGACTTAGTATTTTGAATTTTTGCTATAATATGTAAAGTAAAGTAGCGGACCTAAACAAAAATTCCCAGCTTTCTAAAAAAATAATTAGAGGGTGTTTCCTATACCAAAACTGCAAAAATCAATTTCGGCTGGACAGCGTGTCCGCACCACGATAGCTTAAGTGTTAAATCGGCTTTGTAGTTGTGTACAATAGGGATACGAGAAATCGATTACCAGTAAAGCTAGGGACATATCAGGATATGGTTTGAGAGGGTGGGAACAACTCAAAACATGCGGTAAAAATATACTGATCATAATGCTAAAAATGTGTACTTTCGGCAAAAACAACTAAAAATGTATAAAATTTTCGCGTAGCACCAAAAATTTCGTGGCCGGGGTTGTATTTATTTTACGACAATTTAACATGTTTTTTCCGTTTTCCTAGGGGTTGTAAAATTGCTCCCATGCTTCTTATGGCTACGCCAGTGTCTATTAACATTAAACTGGGCACTGACATGAACATTAGTTAAACTTAAAGCCTATGACAGGCACGTAGCTGGTATTTGGCTATACAGATACTGTAAAATATGGAGTTACATGATGGACGACAGTTGCTCGTTTTGAGAATGTTTTCAAAGATCTTCGACGAAGTCAACTGTCAATCAAATCTGGTAGCTCCCACATTATTACTCATAACGGGACAAGGATTAATTGTGATTGACTTAATTGGCACGATTCGATTGTTTGGTGTGTTGGATACATGAACTTATTTATTTAATACTTCCTGGGTTCACCATGATATCTGTTATTGTTGTTGCATTGTTAATTCTCCAAATCTCAATGTTTCACTCCAAGTCCGCAGCTCTCATTGGCATCGCATCGCAACAACATGCAAACAACTACGTGAGGACAAGCTTCAGACCGCTGAAGATAGATGCCGGTGGATTTGTCTTTGTAGAAACGGGACAACGAGGCAATTTCTCAAAATAGCTTTGGATAACACCATAGACCTACTTCTTTCGATCGAAGGGTAGACAATGATAACCAAGGATTAAAAAAGTATGTTAGTATAACAAGAAAGGGAAAAAATGTTACTTTTTAACTTAAAAAGTTTGACTTTTCTATAATAAGGTAGCCTTTGCAGCAGGGATAGAAAAAGGAATTTTTCTTTTATACTTTTCAAATACAGCACAAACTTTTAGCTGAAACTGAGAAAAAAAAAGAAAAAAGCGCTTTACACTTTTTTGGTTCCCTGATGATACCTATGATACCAGAGTTTACTACTACTATGATGAAAGATCGAGTCAGTTAATTTTAAAAAATAAGGTAAAAACATATTAAATATTATAATATAGGTAATATAAAATAATAAACATAACAATATGTTGATTTCTTTGTTCTAATAGAATTAATAATTAAATGCGAAATTTTTAAAATAGTATTTTCACAAGTGTCTCATTCCAAAAGTTAGTATGAACGATTTTTTCAATTTTTTGTTATTTTTGTACTTTTCGTGTGTATAAATTTAATATACATCATAGGTATGCAAAAACGTAGTTTATCAAGGTATGCTCAATGATCAATACATTTTACTCGTATTGTTAGCAGACGTAGTTCTTTCAGAGTTTCAGTCAATGTATACGTGTATACAGCTAATAAAAATAAATATAGGATTGAACTAATATTTACTACTAGCAGCGTAGCAGCTACCTGATTTGCTTCACTTTCTCGGTATTCTCGTTAAATCCAACAACTTAAATTATAACATTGCATCATTAGATAAGGATAGTATGGCATCTATCACGTAGTTATTCGGTTTGCCAGCTGTAAACATCCGTTTATCGTATGTTTAGTTTAACTTATCTCTAAGTGGAAATGTTTATGACGTAAAGAAGCATACACTTACATACGTACACTTTTTGTTTATTTCCTACTCAATGTAAACCACACAGAGTCACTGTCTCCAATCTTAGCTACTTGCTATTTAGATCATGTTAAATAAACTGGGGATTATTTCATGCACAGCCTCACCTCATTTATTTTTCAATGTCTATTTTAACACTAAAAATGAATCATGACATTACGAGACCAACTAAATATAGCTGAAGTGTACAGAAAAGAGTTAACTTTCCATGCTACACTACACAATTTATTTTAGTGTTTCATTCCACAGCGTGTAAATCAGATTATTAGCTTTTGCATGCAGTAAATATTCACATTTTGATTTAAAAATATTTGAAAGCGATTAAATACTAATAGAAATTTACGCGTAGAAAAATCTACACTTAATATTGAAAATACTAGTTTTTACCGTGCTAATGGAAAAACTACACAGAAAATTTTACTTTTTACGTTATATATTTCTTATATGTGTTTCATTCAGCATTAATATTGTTTGCGGATCTCTGAGCGTTCATCAGAGAGTGAACTTGGACATTTATCGTAAGAATTGCGGACAAATTGAGCGTTGTATATCAAAAAATATTGAAAACGACACAACCACATCAAATTCATCTGCAGCATCATCGAGTTTTGGGGAAATATCACTGCCTGACATAAATAAAATTGCTAAAGAGTCATACAATTGCAAATGTGATGAAAATTGTCAAGAATATGGAGATTGCTGTGTGTCCAAAGCAAACAGATTGACCTTGGACAACCCCTGGCGTTGTAACCGACTACAAGATGAAGTAAGTTGTTATGCATGTACGCTACTATTTAATGCGTAGCTAAGCTTGAAATAAGCCTCACTAACACCAACTGTTTTCAAAATGTTGTCAAGTTGCTAAAAACAAATATTGAACAATTAACACTTGTTTGAGAAAGTGAGCATTTTCAAAATTTTAAAAGTTTTAGTTTCTAATTCTATGGGGAAATACACGGAGATTGTTGATTGTAGAAATATAATGCGAGAGAAAATGTAGAATTGCAGATATTTTCCCACACCCCAAAAATAAATACATAAAATATGTTAAAGCGATTTCCAAATTTTTCTTTTTTGCTTGGCCTATAAAATATACCTATAGTAGGCTTAAAATATTTAGATTATTTCATTCACATCTTTCTTTCAAAAAACTTATCCCCGCAGTTTTAAAATCTGAATCTCTGGTGTAAGTTTTTCAATTCGTATTTATAATGTTGATGATAAATTGTCTATAATATATTATTTATAATTTTGTTTCTACATATTTGACCGTTTAATTATTTGCACTTTTCATTCAAATTTAAAAATAAATATACTATTGATTAATAATAATTTATTACTTGAAAAATAAAATTTGTATTATAATTGTACTATTTATATATTTTGGAATAGAGAATTGGGGCGCTAATGGTGAGCACTTGTCCGGACAAAGGCACTGAATTTTCTAAATTATGCATGAACGAAAATCCCATTGCTAACTCCAGCTACAATTACGTACTGGATATTCCTGTATACAGTAATTATACCAACAAACTTTACAAAAACATATTCTGTGCTAATTGCAATGAAGTTTGGCGGCACCAAATTTATCCAGTGACTAAAAAAATGATTTGCAACTTTAAAATGACTTCTGAAGAGCATGCCACTTTCATGAGACAAGCACAATACGAACAAAGCACAAGATCATGGACAAATGGAGTCAACAACAAGTCCTGTGAGATTTATATACCCGAATTTGATGAAACAGAAGTACATGAGACAATTCCCAATATTCGCTTTTGCGGATTAAACTCCATTGATTATTGTCGTTATATTTCTGACAAAAAAATTAACAATCTTTGTCACAGTTACACTCAACATGTCACATACACATGGACAATAAAGACTAGAGTATTTAAAAATTCTCACTGTGCAGAATGTTACGACATGAAGAAAAAACATCCTTTCAAATTCGAGAAGGCAGCGTGTTACAAATACATACCACCGCCGCCTAAAAGACTCAGAGGGGACACTGCACTCAGTCATATTTTTGACTTTACTTTGGACGACTCTGACGTTGGCTACGTGAAGGAACCAAATTCCAACAATAAAATAGAAATACCAGAACCAATAAGAAATCTTAACACGAGCTTGTTCAAAAAATTTGATTTAAATGAAAATTGTTATAAAATTTCCCTGAGTGAAAATGAATTTGATATATTGGAAAATGGAACACTAATTATAAACTCAAGCATGTTTGAAGAGCAGGAGCAAAATTATCAACAAATACAATTTTCTGCGGATGAGTACGAAAAATTTAACGGTACAAATACTACGACGTTTAGTATTTGTACTTTGAAAAACTCAACTCAGACTTCAAAACCAAAATTTTCAAAAAAATTAGTATATTTGACTCAGGTCGCTTTGTCAGTATCGGTCGTCTGTAGTGCATTGCACATGATTCTTTTTATTTTGCTGCCCAAATTACGTAATCCTCCTGGTAGAAATTTGTTTTGTTTAACTCTGTGTTTATTTGCGTCCCAATTGCTGTTTATTACTTTGGATAGGGCTGAGAGCAGAATATTATGCTTAGGTGTTGCCATATCATTGCACTTCTTATTTCTTGCATCATTCTTCTGGATGAATGTTTTAGCCTTTGACATTTGGAGAACTTTCAGTTTAGAATTTCTCGTGAAACGGCACACCAATGATTCAAATCAAGTTTTCGCTATCTATAATATTTACGCTTGGTTGTGTCCAGCCATCGTTGTATGTTTTTCGATTGTAACTGAATTCGCATTTTTTGATGCAAATGATTTCGAGGAAGATAAGATCAATAATAATAACAATAATAATAAGAGTACACTGTTTTACATTGTTAAAAAAATTAGGCCTATGTATGGATTTAATACTTGCTTCATTGGACAAGGATTTTCGTTATTTGTGTTTTTTGCATTTCCAATAGCAATTTTAATAATTGCCAACCTAATTTTATTTCTTTCTACTGCGTATTCAATTTATAAGCAACATCGAGAAGCAGAAATTGTTCTTAAAACAAATGAATCAAGAACCACTTGTTCACCGACACCTACTTCCGCAACAGCCAGAAAGTCGAATGAGATTCTCATGAAATTGTATTGGAAATTGGCACTCATTATGGGCATTACGTGGATTTTAGGTTTTGCAGCAACTATATTTAAAAATGAAGTGTTGCATTATCTTTCTACATTTTTTAATGGCTCTCAAGGAACATTTATATTCTTGGCATTTGATTGTAAAAAGAAAGTGTGGCAAATGCTGAGAGAGCGTTTGACCTCAACCAAATCTCGAACAGATTCTTCACAAAATGCCAGGAGACAGAAAGAAACGAATACTACCAGTGCTGGAAGTTCAACCTCTGGTACTAAAAATAAAAGCAATTAAGAGCATTATAATTCCAATGTTCAACACTTTCAAAAAATTGCAATAGCGTATTGAAAACGTTAAATGTAATTTTTATTAAACTTATAATTGCTTTGTATATATTTGCAATTTGCAAACGTAAGAAGAGAATTCTAACCAAAAATTTTAATGTTAAATGGCTCATAAACATTTTTAATTAGTAATTGGATGTCAATAATAAAGCAACTGTTCTGTCTTTGAACCTAACTTCTGTAATCTTATTTCAAGTTCGTAAATTTTGGTATGTTTTTTCAGTTTGAAATTTTAATTGGGTAAACTATATAACATACATTTTGCAAAAACTCTTCATTCATCAAACATAAATCATAGCAATGCAAAATATGCGTCGGGAAGGTAAATATTGGGTGTCTGTCTAATTTTCTAGAGGCTACCTGTGGGCATAAGTTAGTTGAATAACTATTCCGTTTTGGAGTATAATATTCGATAATTTTGTGAAATATGTATCACAAACTCAATAGTTGCGGCGACACTTGCTGTTTCTATGACATTATACTTCATCTTCATGTATCATAATACACATGTTTTATTGTACAAGGGACTTACAATAAGTGGTCAACTTGAACTACTTAATTTAGAATTTAAAAAAAACTGAACTACACACTTTGAGGGCTTCAGAGAATTAGATATAATCAAATTCTTTCAAACCAAATGACAATAAATTTTTTGATGTCTATTGATTGTTTGCACATTTGCACATGACGACTAAATAAGCGACATAACGACGAAAGCGTGAAATGAGCAGCGATATCTGGATAATATTATCAATATTATGTCAATGGCACATTAGTCTCTACTCTGGCGTCTACCTGGATGAACTGAAGCAAATTAAAAGCAAAGACGTTGTAAATATAGTATATCTAGACCAGCATATTAAGAAAGTTCGTTCCTTGGTTGACAGACAGACTTGGGTTCATTTTGGGCTAAAAGCGGTAAATTTAACCATCATTTTGATATATATTGTTGAGGAGAGCAAAGTTTGGTGTAGTTCTGCTATGCGTGTGTATGTCCTCCGTGGATTATTCACAAAATTAGCTGCTAGCTACAATACTACATACTACTATATTACTGTTGTTCGGCCAAATTGATTTAGATTTTACCGCTTTTAGCCCAAAATGAACCCAAGCCTGTCTATTAACCAAGGAACGAACTTTCTTAATATGCTGGTCTAGATATACTATATATATTACAAAGTCTTTGATTAAAAGTTGATTAATCTTTTCACATAATCCCAATGCCGTTGTCTAAATATATGGGGAAACCAGATTTTTTATTAGTCAATTAGAACACCATTTATCCAGCCTTTATAGTGCAAGCCAAAACACATTTCTTTTTTTAACGGAGAACGTGAAACCGACTGGTATTGCAGATGTACATCAATTTTATCTTTCTAGTAAACTGCAGTTACAGAAATGAGGATTTTCAATATTCAATAATACAGAATATTTTTAAAAACTTATTCGTTTTTCCTGGAGATAAAATCACATGTGGTCAAAGGATTGTAAAAAATCCGGCGTAGTTTAATTCCAGAGTTATGTACCTATGAACGCAATCATTTTTTTTTCATTTTTCTTATGATTTATTTCATTATGTTCAGAGTAATGCTTTTTGTATGGAAAATTCATTTTTCTATTAACCCTTTAAATAGCACCCTTTTTTAAATAACTAAATTAAGGACATTATCAATAGATTCAACAGGATTCAATCAGTAGGGACCGATATTCCTGAAAGCTATCTATGAAAACACACTTGATGCTTCTACCTTAATTTGATACACAAACCTTGATATCCGGACAAAAGATATCGATTGTTGAAGTTGTCCAGTTAATTAACGAAAAGTTGGTAGTCAAAAAATGAGAGAATGTACATTAAATATCATTATGTCAAATTAAAGCTGAGACTTGCTTCAAATATAAAATATATTGTACATAGTTATGGACAAGACTGTACACAAAGTTTCAAACTCGTACAAACCTCCTAAACAAAAATATCGGCTGCCATGTTGAACTTGTCCAGGATATTGACGAAAAGTTGGTACCCACAGAAGGAGAATACTTATATTGAAGTGCAAATTGTCAAATTACAGCTGAAACACAGACAAGATTGTCTACGAAGCTTCAAATTGGTTGAATAACTAAATATATCGCATGTCGAAGTTCTCCAAGAAAATGATGAAAATTTGCTAGCCATGGAATGAGATGATGTACAGTGACACCCATTAATTAACTAAAATGACTTTTAAAATGCTGCTACCTACTCTCCAAAAGGGGAAGGGGTGTATAAGATAAGGTATGTATATGCAATTAAGCTCTAACTGATTCTCTATCAGAAAAAATTAAGTTAATGTTGTAGCATTAATGGTTGCTGAGATTTTGAGATTTCAAAAATGCAGGTGTAGTTCAAAAGTTAACAATTTATTTATTGATAGCAAAAGAAAATACATGGGAAACAAGAACATTTATTTAATTAAATAGAAATTTATGAGCATTCTATAGCAAAGTGTCCCAACAAAATGTGTTATGCTTAAAGTCCATTCTTTTGCAAAGTGGTCCATGTAAGTTTAATCATTAAGGTGACTCTGCCGTACAGATGATAATAAACCAGAAAAAATCAAATATCTCTTAGCCGGAAACTTGTTA
>JAQFYB010008067.1:0-10156 GCA_034694085.1 Pogonognathellus longicornis
CGAACCCAACCCTAGCCCCATAGGGTTGGGCCAACCCTAGGGTTTCGGGTTGGGCTAGACGCTCTAGTAGGTACTATACACCTATATTATATGAATGGGCTTGCATTGTATATTTATACAATATTAATTTGTTTCTTGCGTGACACATGGGTTCTTGTTTTGTTATTAGGACTTGTATTATGTAATGACCGGGTTGGAAGTAGTTTGGACATATAATTACATGGTAAACTAAATAAATGCTTCTGTGGGTGAAAAGCGGATATCGGGAAGATGTGAAAGGGTTGTAGGTAAGAAGATATGTATTTTAGTATCTCCAAGTTTGGTTCGGTAGGAATCAGAGTATGTAAGTAAGCTTTCTCTGACAATCAGATGGTTAAGGTTGATTATATCTGCATCATATTAAAATAATCAAATATAATGTGAAAAAGTTGATTATTATAAAGGAAATGGTCCTGAAGCTAAGGGCTGCATGATGTTAATAAATATTAGAAGGAGAATCTAGTCTGAAATTTTGTGCCATGTTTGATATGCGGTATTCTTTGAGTGGTGTGGCCTAATTATCATGAGGCAATATCGTTTAGTGGTCCTTTCCAGACTCTGAGTTATATCGGAACGAGTGCATAAGACAATTATGTTATAAATCATTAGGAAAATTAATTTAGTAATGATGCATTGCGTAGTGCATGTAATAGTGCTGGTCTGGTATAGCTAATAAAATATAATGACCGGTATTTAGCCAGCAACTGTAATAATTTTAATTGTAGTGCAATAATGTTACATCCTGAAAATTCTAACAATTATTATTTCACGTACATCTTGCCTTTGTTTCTTACAGAAAAGTCATACTGCCTTACATTTAGCCGCTCTTGAGGGAGGGGAAGAAATGGTTCGTTTCCTTGTCGAAAATGGCGCTGATACTACATTGACAACTGAGGTAAAAGTGAAATTAAATTCGTCCAATTCAAATATTTTTATTTACTACGGCTTTACGCAATTGCAAGTGAGTGCTATGTTGTAAACATTTAAGACGCGCATATAGTTATTGATGCCTCTTCATTGTAATTTTCAAAGCTACGAAAGCAATTTTTATTTTAGGGGCATACAATACATATTCATTTTCTCACATGCACTATATAGAATATTAATTTCTAATGCATTAGAAACACTGCGCCAGTAAGAATTTGAGTATGAGCAATGAGAGAGTATGCTTTAAAATGTAATATACTTATGCACACTTTGGTTTAGTATATATGTATATTTATAGAATCACGGAATTGTTGAAATATTTTATGATGTTGGTTTTATTCATTGAATATCAACAGAAAAAGGAAAATCCTTTGCATTTGGTTTGTTCTCGTGAGGAAGAAGGGATTTCAAATGTCGTTCATTGTTTGCTGAAAGTGTGCCCTGACAACGCTAGACTTGACGTGAATAGCGTGAGTTATATCTTAGCTATAGTTTTACACTTTTCCAGCCCTAATAAAAGAATATTAATCAATGTTAAACAGCTTTATAATGGCATATGGTTGTAATAATTTATGTCCGTAATTTCTTATTCGTGTTGATTATGCTATCAGGAAGGAAACATACCACTATTCCAGGCCATTAGTGCAGGCAACGCTAACGCTTGTCACAGACTCCTGCAAAGTTTAACTGAACAGCAATTAAAATACAAAGGAGGTCATTCTCAAGATTCAGCTTTACATCTTGCGGTTATTCTGAAAAAGTATGAAATAGCTAGAATGATGTTGGACAAAGGAGCGAATGTAAATGCCACAAATGTAAGCCTTTCACCCATTTACCATCTTGCTGTTTCTTTATGGTCATTATTTTCGTATTATTTATGGTCTACATTTTCATTTTCTTTAATATCAATACTGTGTATGTTTTCACAGAGCGATCTTCAAACACCATTGCATATAGCATGTGCGCAAGGGGACGAGAGATTTGTTAAATGGTTCTTTATTTTCAAGGCTGACCCCAATGTTCATGATAAATATGGTAATTGTGAAATAAAATTAAAAATGCCACACATAATAATATAATTTCACCAAATACGCAAATGTTGGTATGTAAATAATTTTTTACGAAGTTTGATGTTTTCATTTTTTATGAAGACCGAAGTCCAATAAATCTGGCAGTGATGAATGGCCGAACAGAAATTTTGGATATTCTTGTTGAAAAGTTTAAAGTGTCTGTATTTGAGAGAGACAAAGAAGGAAGCACTCTCGTCCATATTGCCTCTCTACATGGGCATCCTGAGACTGCAATGGCACTTTTCAAAAGAGGAGTCCCTTTACAAATGCCTAATAAGGTATACATACAATTATAACCATACAATTATATTTTAGGTAGAATGTCGACTAATGAGACGTTTGGATTAATTAATTACTTAATTCATTTCCATAAACTCTTTTATATTTTAAGGGAGGAGCCAGAAGTCTTCATATAGCTGCAAAATATGGTCATTCAACAATGATAAATAGACTGATGGAAAAGGGGGAAGATGTTGATGCCTTAACCATTGTATGTCGTAGGATAACTAGTTGTTATTTTTCTCAACACCAGTATTGCGGTTTTCATACCACAACCTATTTTATATTCGTGCATGTACTTTACTCTGTACTTTAATGCAGTTTTTCTTTGACTTTTCAGGATAATTACACGGCATTACATATCGCTGTAGAGAATGAAAGACCAAATGTCGTGGAGACGCTTTTGGGTTATGGAGCACAAGTACATATCAAGGGTGAATTGATTTTTATTGCTACTAATAGTTTTATAATGACATACTTTTAGAAAGCGAAAAATAATTATTATTCCGAAACATAATAATTTAGAGATTGCGAAAATTCTTACTTTTACCTTTACATTTACTTTTGGATTTATTTTGGAGGGACCAAAATGAAAATATTGTATAATATGTAAAACTTTAACAATTCATTTACTTATAGAATGGAATTTAATTGTAAATGTAAAAGTTCAAACAATTGGACGAACGATGGAATCAAAGTTGTTTAATTTGCACTGCGCATGCCCAGGAGTTTATACGTAAAATTAAATGTAATAGTTTGGAAATCGCATTCTATCTAATATGAAACGATTTCGAACAAATTAAATGGTGCTTGATTCATCATTGAGGCAATAACACATCCAAATAGCGAACAAAAAAGTGCTGGTCAAATACTTGCGTTTTGATACGAAATTTACACTTTATTCAGGAGGAAAAGCTCAAGAAACGGCTTTACATATCGCAGGAAGAACAGCCAACGGTGAGAAATGCGCTCAGATGTTGCTAAAGTCTGGAGCCGATCCTCATCTTACCATGGATAACGGAGAAACGCCTTTACACATTGCAGCTAGACATGGGAAACTTGGAACAACTAAACTGCTGCTTCAGGATGCAGCAAATGCGGCATACAGATCAAAGGTATTATTACAATGAGTGCCTATGAATATTATTGAGTTATTAAGGAAACAGGATTTTAGTTGACTGTATTTGTTTTATTTCAAAATTATTTTTTTATATTCGTATCCTATTTATATTTTTTCTATAACATTTCTAATAATAACCTTTGCACAGGATGGACTAACTCCGCTACACTTGGCGTGCCAAAACGGTCACTTAGACGTTGTGAAAGAATTGTTGAATGGGATCAGAAAGGATAAAGGGGACTCAGATGTTACTTTGTACATCAACACAGTCACTAACAAAGGGGAAAGTTCTCTCCACTTTGCGGCCAAATTGCCAAGAAGTTTAGCCGTCGTAGCACATTCAGTGGCAGAAATAACTTCAAGTTCTGCCATGATGGGAATCGCTGCTTTGGCTGCACTCAACAGAAACAAAGATGCAACTGGAGTTGGCAGGGAAATCGCCAGAGTGCTCTTGGACAATGGCGCATCAGTGTACCTGCAAACAAGAGATGTAAAATAATACTCGTACAAAATGCTAGCATAAAAATTGCCTTAATTTGTTTCTAAACTAAATTTCTGTATACTTTTGATTTTCTAGACAAAGGAGACACCTTTTCATTACTGTGCTTGGGGAGGAAATAATCACATTTTATTGGAAATGTTGTCTCGTATGGATCACACTAAGATTCAACGAGTCGTGAACAAACCGTCAATAAATGGATGGTCGCCACTTTTGACCAGTTGTCATAGGGGACACAGAGATGTCGTCAAAACACTACTGGAAAATCACGCCAGAGTGGACATATTTGATGCAGATGGCCACTCTGCTCTTCATTTGGCAGCTGAAGCCGGATATCAAGCAAGAGCATATTAATTAATACCAAGATTTAAATAAACATGGTAGATATGTCCAGATTTTTTAGTAATTGTTTATATTTTTTGTTGGTTTATGCAGGATATTTGTGAAAATTTGTTATTGAAAGGAGCTTTTATAAATGCAAAGTCTCGGGTTGGTCGGACGGCTTTACATCTGGCTGCTGAAAAAGGGTTTACACAGTTGTGCGAGTTCCTTATTAAAGAATGCGGAGCAATTGTGGACATTGTTACATTGGTATTTCTATTGAAATTACATATCTACACAAAGTTAATAATGCAATTAGAGTTTTTATTTACAAACTTGACTACGTTAGCAATATTCTCATTTCAGGAAAAACAAACGCCTCTGCATCTCGCTGCAAAATCCGGAAAACTCGATGTTTGTCGTCTTTTGATGAAACTCAAAGCAGATCCAGATGCCTCAGATGAACAAGGTCAAAAACCTATTCATTTAGCTGCTGAAAACAATCATTCAGAAGTTATAGAGTTGTTTCTCAACACCCATAGTCCTTTGGTGTCCAGCTCTACAAAAGTACCTAATTTTATTTTCTGCCCCCAGCTTTAACCAGTTTTAGCTCTAATTGCAGTTTATGTGCAATTACAGTTAAATTACAAATCTATTAGTTCCAGTAAAAAATAGTTAAAATCATAAATTGACGTTAATTACTAGGACGGAAGCACAAGTGCTCATTTGGCAGCTCAACAGGGTTCAGTGTCTGTATTGAAGGAATTGATGAAATTTGACAAGGCTGGAGTGATTTCAGCTCGCAATAAAATTTCAGATGCCACAGCTCTGCAAATTGCTGCCGAGGGAGGTCATGCAGATTTGGTCAAATCATTACTGGATGCTGGGGCCAATGCTACAGATGAAAATCGAGTATGGGATCCACAAAAAGAGTCCAATTCTTATTTTTCGTAACATACGATATATATTTATGTGGTACCCGATTTTTAATAAACCTAATTTAAAACTACTGGTATTGGATAGGATGGATATACTGCAGTTCATTTGGCTGCCAAAAATGGTCATACACATGTGATTGAAGCTTTCCGTAACACAAGCGCCATAAGTTTGTGCAGTCAAAAAATGGGTCTTACTGCCCTTCATATTGCTGCATTCTATGGACAACAAGGTACTTATTTCTAAAATCATTTACAAACAAGATATTTTATGTTATCTATTAAAAAGTCTTACTCTGATTATCTTTTTTATTTTAGCGACTGCTCGGGAGCTTTTGCCATTCATTCCTGCAACAACTCCTTCAGAAGCTCCGATTTCAGTCGCCAAGAGTTTTATCAAGGAATGCGGAACAGAATCTGGGTTTACCCCCTTACACATGGCAGCCTACTCTGGGGAAGAAAGTGTTGTCCGACTTCTGCTTAATTCTAGAGGTGTGCAAACGGATGCAACCACAACCAACTTTGTACGACAAACCAATATTAATGTTTAATTATTGTAACACAAATGCACATAACACACTAATCATATTTCTAAATATAATATTTGCACTCATATTTGTTTATCAAATAATTATTATTTTTATTTCAATCCAATACATATATTCAAGGATTCTGGATTGATATGTGTGTGATATATAAAAAGTTGTACATTTCTAAATTCAGACTATTTTTAATTTTTAGGGATTCAATCCTTTACACTTGGCTGCTCGGGGTGGACATTTAACTGTAGTAGGGCTTCTACTTAGTCGGTCTTCCGAATTGTTGGAGAGCAAAGATGAAACAGGAAAGACAAGTCTGCACATTGCAGCCATTCACGGTCACACGCAAATGTGCGAATTTCTTTTAGGACAAGGTGCAGAGATTGACGCGGTCGACATGGAAAAAATGACATCATTACATTGTGCTGCTAAAGCGGGACATTTGGGAGTGGTGAAATTACTTTCAGAACGTGGAGCTTCACCTTTAGCCAAAAATAACAAGGGCTACTCACCCATTTGGTTTGCAGACGTCGAAAATCATATTCCTGTGCTATCGCATTTAATGGAGCAAGAACATGACACATACAGCCTCATGGAGGATCATGAAGTAAAAATAATCTCATGCCCAATTATATATCAACTTTTCCTTCACCATAACTTATATAAAATTATTATTTCACGCCAATTTAAATGTATTTAGTTCGTATTCAATTTGACGATTTGTGGGAAGAAAAGCAATAATGAACCTTTGAACGAGTTTGTTTTGGTGTCACCCGCCCCTGTAGATGTTGCTGCTAAATTGGCCAAAACGCTTTTAATTGTTTCAACGAAGGTAATAAAAATTAAAAATAAATATTTAAAAATTCCGGAAATTATTTATGTGGGACATATCAACATTTAAATATATTAATGAATAATGTTTATTTTTGATAGGAAAAAGAAAGAGCAAAAGACTTAATTGCTGCTTCAAAGCATTGCGAATCAATGGCGGCAGAATTACTAGTCTTGGCTGCTAGTACTGCTGAATCGGCGGGAAAAATTTTAAATGCGACTGACGGACAAGGAATAAAGTTGCTTGATGTTTTGATCGAAAATGAACAAAAGGAAGTGGTGGCTCACACAGTTGTTCAGCGTTATCTCCACGAAGTCTGGGTGGGAAATTTAACTTGGGCTAGTTGGAAACTAATGCTTTTGTTTTGTTCTTTTATTCTTTTTCCCCCAGTGTGGATTTTATTTTCTCTGCCAATTGGTCACAAGTACTACAAAATTCCAATTGTGAAGTTTATGTCGTACCTCACATCCCACATTCACCTCATGATACTTTTGTGCTTGATTTGTGTCACACCCATTTATCCCGTGTTTCCCATTCGTCAAAATCTATTTCCCTTTTGGTTTGAGTGGATTTTCATTGTGTACATTTTGGGTTTAGTCGTTTCTGAAGTCATTAGTCCGTCGGACAAAAGTGGCCTAGGATGGATCAAAGTAGCGGTTCTCTTTTGTAGTTTACTAGCCATTGCAATTCATGGTGCGGGTTTTTTTATTGACAAAGCGTGGTATGGCAATTTGCTTTACATTCGCAATCAAATGTTCGCCTTGGCCATTCTCCTTGCAACTGTTCAAATCCTGGATTTTCTCTCGTTTCATTATTTGTTTGGACCATGGACAATTATCATTGGGAATTTAATGAAAGATCTCGCCAGATTTCTAGCAGTGCTCGCAATTTTTATGTTGGGATTTTCTCTCGTCATGTCAACACTCAATTTTCCAGTTTTCAGTAGACCGGAGGGTGTCCCGGTTTTTCATAATTTGACACTCACCAACGGGTTGCCTTCTGGAGGTATATATTATTATAACTATAAATATATAATTACTATATTATTTAAAAAATTCATTTATGTACACTTAAAAAAATTCTTTTATATAGGTACCTAAATTTTTCTTTTATATAGACTTTAAATATTTTACTTTATATGTACTCTAAACATTTTATTTTATTTTAGATACCCTTTAGCGTTATATTTTATTTTAGATACCCTTTAGCGTTATATTTTATTTCATATACCCTTTAAAATTTTATTTTATACACATTTTCTATATTTTATTTTACTTTACTAGCTACATCTACATAAATAATATTAACATATTCGGTAAAAGATTGGGCCACCTAGTTATTAATGCTGCATTACATTTTTTCAGTGTTAGTAACACCCATCGACGCTTTTGAGTTACTCTTTTTCGGACTTTTTGGTCAGACAGAAGCAATGGAAATGAGAATAGAGCCAGCACAACCTGGATGGACTCTCATTCTTTTTAAAATTTTCTTCGCTGTTTTCATGTTGGTTACCGTCGTGGTTTTGATTAACTTACTCATTGCCATGATGTCTGACACTTATCAACGCATTGTCGCACAGTCAGATATTGAGTGGAAATACGGACTGGCTAAGCTCATTTGTAATTATCACAGAACTGTAGCAACTCCCACTCCAATTAATCTTTTTTCTGAGTGGATTATTTGGATTATCAATAAGTGGAGATACAGAAAAAGTAAAAAAAATGATAACGATAATCTTAGTTTGTTGATAATTATTTAATTTAACTAATAAAATGAAATTCGCTTTATAGATCCAGTCGATAGGAAGAGAACCACACCTGCTCGTGCTCCACCAAAAATTGTTATTCCTGTAGCATTTAACAAATTGCCTCCGAAGGAAAGATGGAGGGATTTATACCGAAGAATTCCATTAGCCAGCCGAGGTTAAATATAACGTTCAATTAATCTCACATTAATGTGTCACATTGTGCAAAGCTAAATTTTGAAGAATGTTTACAAATATTTTTTTACAGTTGCAAAGCCCAGATTGTCTATCAACCTTGCTCAATTGAGTACACTGGCAAAGGAAGGTATAGATAGTAACTTGGAGCAATTGGAAAGAATTGAAGATGTCACAGATTGGCCTCTTGTTGCGCAGAAATACAGATCTCTTGTTGATAGAAAATAAACTTCATTCCTCCAACATATTTTAACTCGCTCTCATAATTTTAATAATTCTATCGAGACGTGCAAAGATCGAAATTATTAAACAATGAATCCCAAGGTATATTATGGACAATCATGGTTATACTTTCAAAGTAAAAAAGCATTGCTTGCAAAGGTATTTTAATTTGAAATTGCAATCATGGTTTTCCATATATAACTTGATGAATTTATTAAACAAAAGTTTGTCAATTTGTAATTTCTAGTCAATAAGACATTTTTCACCTGTATTGTTATAATATAAGTAAGAATGCTTACATAAATAATATACAGCTATAATACCATATTATACGCAATAAAATATAATATAAGTAATTCAATACAATTATATTTAATACCGTGTCGTATATTTATTATTATGCTATTAAAATTGTTGATGTATATAGATACAGGTCAACAGGTCCAACATTTGCAACAAAATGAGTATTATTTATAAAAACAGACAATATTCTTTTTGTCGGAACCGCTAATACCTTTAATACTTATAATAAATGTTATAATCATGAATACATATTATTTTTTTAGTATGAATTACAGCCTTAATAATCGACTGACTTTCACTAAAGTTACAGTATTTATTGCATAGGAAAGTATTAGGTATGTTAATTACGTCGGTTGGTCAATTCCTTTTCCCCATTTTACCTATGCGTTTGCCCCTATTAATATATCGCGACTGGATACGTCCTTAGCAAATTAATGATAATAATAAATGAAATGTGCATATTATACACATGCGATAAATTTGGGAATGAGTTGTAACGATGATTGAATAACAATAATACGTTAATGCAATAAATAACGATAACAAATATGTAGCAAGATCTTTTATTACATTGTGCCTTCCACGGCTGATGAAAATACCTACACTATTGCATAATTTTTACGTCATTACATTTACTAAAAAATAATCTAAGTCTTCCAATAAAACATATATAATACTTTATTGCTGGTGCTGGTGAGATTAAGTGTAAAAAAGCAAGGAGTTATAGTGTAATATACTTGTTACATATATATACTGCTGATCATTATGATCCGCGGATTTTCTGTCTATGAATTTACATTAAATATGCACAAATGTTGTACAATAGCAAAACTTTCCGTTAATAAAATTAATTTAATTTGTGTTGGTACGATGGTACGTAATGCATTTATTGATTTTTATGGTAGTAGCTTGTGTATTACACACAAATATAACACTAATGTTTTAATTATTTTACACGTTCATGATAATTTACATAAATGGATTAAATCGGGTTGAATTTTTACGACACAAGAGGGCAGGCGCGTAGCTAGGAATGAAATTTGGGGGTTGCCCAATCAAAAAAGTCAAAATTCTTGTCCAGCAAAAACTGATTTAAATCAAATGCTCAATTGCTTTAAATTGTAATGTGCC
>JAQFYB010008068.1:0-10155 GCA_034694085.1 Pogonognathellus longicornis
AGACATTTACAAATACTACCTTGTGTAAAAATTTGAAACAATTCGGTGAAAAACTCTAGGCTGTAGATGGGAAGGCATAGTACATGGGACAGGTATGGACCGAAATGCCCCACTGCTAACCCGTTAAGTACCCCTTAAGTCGCGCCAACTTTTCAATGTGGAATATCTCGTGAACCAATAGGAATTATGAAATGCGATAAATATCAATCGAAAGAGGGTGAATCAACAATCATTTTCGTATATGGCATTTCTAACTTCGGTAATATAATACGGTCGAAACAAGGCTTCATATAAAATGATCCTCCACCATGTAAAAATGAAAATCAATATTGCTTTGAACTGACGTAGTTCATGTACCGGACCGAATTATGAATTGAGATTAATATCTTTTGAAAGAGGAGACTTCGGCGGTCATTCCCATGTATGGGTTGCCTAACTTTGGAAATTCAATGTGGGTGAAATAATTGTCCAAGAAAAATGGGTCAATGATGAGTTGCCTACTCATAGCACAAAAGAAACAAAACATGAAATCGACCCATTTTTCTTGGGTAATTATTTCACCCACATTAAATTTTCAAAGTTAGTCAATCCATACATGAAAATGACCGCTAAAGTCTCCCCTTTCGATTGATACTAGTATCAATTCATAATTCGGTCCGGTGCATCAACTAAAAATATTATTGTGAAGTGCATTTTAACATTGTGGAAGATCATTTTATATGAAGCCTTGTTCCGACTGTATTACATTACCGAAGTTAGACAACTTATATACGAAAATGATTGTTGATTCATCCTCTTTCGATTGATATTAATCACACTTCATAATTCCTATTGGTTCAAGAGATATTCCACTTTGAAAAGTTGGCGCGACTTAATCAACACCCGTTATATTCTTCCAGGACCAAACGCTTCCACCATAAACGCTTTATATTCAGTATTATTGTATGTTACTATCAGAAATATTGAATTGCAAGTACTTTTTATTGATTGCAATCAGTAGAGACTCATTATAGAAAACATAACCATATAGCATATGTAATAACAACCTATTACCTAGTTGGAGACATAATGTAGAGCAAGCAATTTTTTTTTATTTACAAGATTTATATACATCTCCATGATGTAAATTGGCTTAATCACAAGAATTTGTTGTGATTTTTTACTTTTTTTTATACTTGCTTTTTTAATAATTGCTTATCTCAATGCTTTTTTACCGACTTCAAACCAATTACAATTAATACCAACTGCAAAGTCGTGTTCAGTTTGCAAGCATTTTTATTTTCCATCAAAATTGTTTAACTTCGCGCTTCGAAGTTTTTCGGCGAAGCTCATTCCCCTACATAATTCAATCCATCACTCACTCTTCACTTTCCTTGATTTTAACTTACCCAATCGTTAAATTCAACATTTTCTGAGACACGAGGTAAATTATCAAATAAAAACTTTTATTATCAATTCAAGCTTTCGACCATTCTACTACGGTCTTCTTCAGGAATAAAGTGTGATTATTCACATAAATGAGAGACGGGAAGAGTAGAAATTATATACTCACTGAGTTGGTTAATTAAATTATACAAATAACGATCACATTTAGATTGTTAAAAATGGTACAGTTGTTCTTGAAGATAATAATATTAATTATGGATAGTCATAGAATTTTTGTAAAACTGAAGACCAACTCTTTAAAGTTCAACTAAGCTTAGATTGTCATATACTTGATCGACGGTTGATGATTTATTAATTGTATGCATACCTCTCTAGACCATATTTCCGCTGCCTAGACTCAAGTCTGTTAAAATCTATTAACTTCTAAATACATTTCTACGTATATAGTCATTTTAGTCATGTTAAATTTACATTTCAAAACTATATTCACTTCTCACAGTATTCATATCGTGTGTTTAAGAAATATAGAGTTACTGCTACTGTTTAAATAAAATGATTGTCATACATAGTAGGAGTAGGAATAGAAAATATAAATGTTGAAATGCTAGCAAAATTTAGTCAAACAAACTCCTCAGATGAGTTGCTCATCTAAATATACTCTCCTAAAATACAGATAGCAGATTTTAATTGTAATCTATTCATATTTTTTTTACAAAAACCAAAACTAATTATTGTAAATTGAAAAAATTAGTGAAACTAGCAGCTGATACCTAGTTATTTTATATACTACGATTGCATATTTAATGCTTTAGAAAATATTACTTTGCTCCATATCCATTTACGGACGGTTTTTATAGCGCCATACATATTTCATTACTTACAATACATTTGTACCTAATATTGAAATTTTGGCTTTACCAAAATATGGATTTCTGTATTGAATTTTTCTGTGCAACACCAGGTTTTAATCCAGGCTACGCGCCTGTTTTACTAACCAATTGTTATTAAAATTTTGCACAACAAAATGAATATTTAAAAAAAAATGATTACCATCCTTTTCTAACACAACTGTATAACAGTAAATTAACGATCATATCCAGAAATCGATTTCGGGAGGGGCTAATTGCAAATATAAGTTGACAATGTGTGTTAATAAAAATGTGAGCAAAATAATTTTGTATGTAAAATTGACCTAAAATACTTAAAATTTGCAAGTATTACAAAAGATTTTGTCCTTTCAGTGTGAAATAAATTCTTTTTTGGGATTTCGGGGGTTCGGGGGCAGCTACCCCACTTGTGCATCTCCTGAATACGTCACATATGATAAATTGCATTTGCCCCTGGGCGCACCTTGGTAAGCTACGCTACTGATCCACACAATTGTATCTTTATCGTAAGGTAAGTTTTTGAATTTTTACATATTTATACCAAGAAATATATGAAATTTGGAAAAAAAAACATTTCCAAAATGACCGTGTTTTCCTGTGACAGTCAACATTTTAACAATTTTCAGTCGCATCAGTAGGCGGTTTTCATAGGGTATGTTGAAACTCTATACTTATTATGTTATTATTATGCAACTTTATTTTTAACGCAACTCTATTTTTGATGCAAATTTATTCTTGATGAAATTGTATTTCTTGTGAAACTATTTGCTTTGAAAATTTATTTCTTATGCAATCCATATATATTTAAACGATTTTTTGTGCACACCTTTCTCATGTAGAAACAATTTTGTATGCTAAAAGTGCCAGACCATTTAGTTAAATTTCAACATTCAGATTTTCGCAATAATTGTGGATCACTATCCAACGAAAAAGTATTGCATTTCTAACCAAACCCTCTTTACTTGTTTGTATTCCTTATATACAGGTACATTTCTTTTCTACATAGTATTCCTTGACTTCATTTAGCCTGTTGGGTTAAAATCGCAAAACAAAAACTGTCCTCATTGAAACTTGATGCAAAATGTTGTCCGAAAGATCAATATTAAATATAAAGACGAGTTTGTACGCATCTTTTGTGTTAGGATTCTCCCCATTCAAATGGGATGCAAAAACGCAAACAATTGTACATTGTAATTCCACATTCCATACGTATAGATGTTACACTGTCATAATGTTGGGCATAATCCATTCATTATTGGGTGTAGCAAGAGTTTTTTATGTTCTAGCAGTGTGTGGAGAAAGTATCTCACATCATTATGTTAGTGTGGTTCTCGCAGTGATTTATCTTATCACCGCACTAATTATGACCTTAGATTTGCTCTTCATGGAGGAAATAAAACAGTTGACAAATATGGGAGTGACATTTCTCAGAAATTTTTCAAGTGAGATTACCAATATAATTATTTAATTCAGTAATAATAATGTGTTTGTTTTATAAAATGTTCTTTTAGTTTAAATTTCATTATAAAAATTCTTTTTCCCTATTTTTAGGAAAATACTATAATAATCCAAAGAAAAATATAACTTGGAAACTCGATATTTTCATAAAATTACTGATGACCGGAGAATTATTATTACCAATACCTTTTTCAATTTTTTACTATACAACTCAAGATGCCATGATTTTCTTTCCAACAATCCTTAGTCCAGAGAAACGAAATTGGCTAATTATATCATTACACGGATTTTGTTACGTATACGTCTACTGCGGATTAGTAGCCTTTATAAACTACTTGGAAATTTCGACAACTCTTATATGCTACCCTTTATTAAAAATCGCTCGAGAAATACGGTAATCGTTTCGAGGTGACGAAAAACCCATATATCCAGGTAGTTGGGTTTTTAGTTTCCTCGTTGTACTGCTCAATTTAAGTCGCCAGTGTTGTGTCAACCACGTTGTCAGGATTGTTATTTCCAGGAACGTAAGAATGTGTTGTCCAGGAAATATGGATAAGCGCGTAAAAATAAGGAAAATATGGAATAATACGTAAAAATTTGGAAGATGACAAAATCGACCAGAATGTACACACTTTTTGTATAAGGAAAGTTGATAGAAAATATTGCAATAAGGGTACGCACAGTCCACAAATTAGTTTATTAGTAGCGTAGTTTCGTAGAACTGAGCAAATGAGAAAAATCTATGGCTCTGATTGGCTACACAATCTACGCGACCATCTGGGTAGCTACGCGACGATTTTCTATGGCAGTTTTGCATCTCAGTTGAAAAGCATGTTGGCCTCCACTCGTCGTTGTAATTACGCTCAACAAAACAACACGGTGCTACTTCTCAGTTTTCCACGCAGGCGCTTTCAACTGATATTCTGATCAAGTAAACAACTGATCAACTAATTTAAGGTACCTTGTGTACCCCTAATATGAGATTTCAATGTACACAACATTCAATAACCATACATTTTGCACTCGAATGGGGCGCACTTCGGGCGCCCCATTTTTTACATTTATGAACATTTAGAAGTCGAAAAACACATTTTCGGAAAAGGCAACCCCAAACCCACCAAAAGGCGCCCCAACACCACAAAATTTGAAAATTTCGGTACACATGAAGCGCCCTCCGACATTTGCTTCAACCCCGAGTGCCGGGCGTCCCAACCCCGGCGGACGCCGGGCGCCCCAAACCCGGGCGCCTTTACATAAATCGAAGCACCGAATTTGCCTTTACATTGATTAAGTAGGACTGATAATCCGTATTTTCCATACGGAATAAGTTGTTTTGGTTCCCGTAAAATATGTATTTTTCCGTAAATGTCTGTAGTTCTATATCTCTCGCACTTTCAACCTGGAAACTGTAAAGGAATAGTGTTTAAAACTATGTAATAGGATTAATGGCGTACCTGTGAATTAATATTTATGTACAAACAGGCGTATACCCAAGGGAGCACACTAAGTAATTTATCACCCAATTTATTCCATACGGAATTTATTTTAGCCAGTGCTACATAGTTGGTGCTATTGTCTGAATGGAATAAGTGCATTTATTCTGCACAAATAATAAACGCAAAAGTAGTCTGGATCATCTTGATGGTATACCCTTTTAATATGCCGGAATTGATTTTTATTCCATCTGGCTCAAAATCACATTATCCTTTTTCCATTTATTTGATGGGAACACAACTTACGACGGTTATTTATTTTGAATGACTTTAGTCCCTTTTTTGTTTTTAATTCGACTACCGATTTCGGTTTTCTTATTATTTAGTTGGGCTATCATATGATTTATTTTAGAAGCTATAAACATATTGCATGCTTATTTCATGGGGCAGTACAGATAATATCTAAATTCAAATAATTTACTGTTTAAACTATTACAGGTGCAGACAAATTTGTTATTTCACTAAACCGTCGTTGAGGGAAAATCCAGATCTGACCATCGTTTTGCGTTGTATGACCATTATAAACAATGTCATGGATAATTGCTATCGATCATATTTACTGCCATTACGGTCTTTGATTACTCGAACTGTATTAGCGTGTAATTTTATTTTGATGACTCAATATTCAAATCTGGATGCAATCAACAAATTCATGTTTATCTTCATTTCAATAACATGTTTACTTGCATGGATTATCATACTCAAATTTGGAGTTCAAATATTTAAATCTGCTAAAAGTTGCAAAAACTCATGGAAGCACTACTATTCTCCAAATCCACACGATATGAAATATAACAAGATGTTATTTCAGAGTTGGAAGCCATTCCGTGTTTTAATTGGTGATGTCGCGGCCATGAAACGTAACAGTATTTTAAAATTTCTTGGCGTGATCAGTCGAGGCACTATGAAATCATTGTTTGCCAAATAACAATTTTAACGCATTTAAAGCTTAGGGTATATTTAGTTGCTATCAATACTATATCAAGTTCTCGTGGTAAATCTATTGGCACTTCAAAATTATAAAAAGTACAGATATGTAATCAGTTCATTCGAAAGAAGAAAGGATTTCCTAAAACGTTTTTGCATGTCAATGATGATTATCTTCTTTCGTTTCTGGTTAATTCTCAGCTCTTTACAAAAAGTTTTGAGGTTAGCTTTCTTACACCAGGACTGATAAAATACATTTTGTTGGGACAGCATGTCCATACCAGAACACTGTTAAAGATAAGCAAGACATGGTTTTAAGTTATTGAAGCAAAATCGATTCCAATTCCAACTAACTACAGTTCTAAGTTTGTAAGTCACCGTCGTCACGACGATGTTACCGAATACTCTTATTAGCACTACAACCTAATGTACCTCTTACACAAGCTACTACACACTCCATTTTAAAAGCAATATACATTTCAACATTTATTAGTCTCCTGCTTTTCAACCTAGTGTTAAGATATTATTATAAATCTCATAGAAAATAAAAGCTGAATGTTGAATAGCACAAAATATTTGAATCCCTTGCAATATTTGTAAAAAATATTTTGAACCGTTTTCTTAGTATTTACAATATCAGTGTGTTATTCACAATAGAATAATCTTGTATAATGGTATGCAATAAACATTCAATATTTCTTCTTATATCCTTATGTATTTTGTAATGTTGCGTTTCCATATCACACTACCTAATCCGCTTTCCATTGAACCTGGATTATTTCCATAATTGTGATTTTCAAATTACTACCAATCCAAGCGCAGAATTATTGGAGCCATTGCTGATTAAAAATCAACATCATCAACCTTGGTCAATTTACTCGTACAGTGAAAGAAAGATCGACAATTTACGCCACTACGTCTATAATCAGACAACCCTCAGTAAAGAGAAATGTAGCCTGAATATCATCTTAGAACCCATTACAATGGACCAATTGAAAAACCCATTCGGGAATTTCAGAAGTAACCGAGCTGAATTAAATTTCCTGATTGTTTACACTTTTCATCATTTTATGCATCAAACTGAGATATTAGAAAAGGCAAAGGGGGTCACAAAGATATTTGATGCAAAGATTGTACATCTTTTTGTGAATTTCAATTTGGGTGCTAAGCTGTACATAAGGTCAGCCTTCAGTGAAGAAGTCATTGAAATAAACTACAAACAAATTCACCCGTCCTTCCGGGATTTGATCTTTAGACGAAAGTTGTTTAGCAAGGAAAAGCGGAAACATTATGTACAACACTCCCCTGGTGAGACCGTGCATGAAAATTACATTTGTCTGATTTATAAAAATCCCAAACATGCTGTGGATCGATGTCACCCTTCTATGAATATTGTTGAGTTACTATTCCAACGTCACAACTTGACAGCAGTCTACTTTGAGAGGAATAATTCGTACTGGGATCGAAATTATTTGCAAATGTCATTAAAATGTGAAGACCGGCTTGAAATTGGCTTGAAATTGGTTTCTATTGGTCAAAAATCAGCTCATGTTTTTTTACTGCAGAAGACAATTTATTGTCGAATCTAAATTTTTAAGCTGGGTTCAGATCGGCTTTGATTCGACCACATGGATTTTAATTCTGGCTTCTTTTTTCGTTTTAACGATGTATTCATATTTTTACATCCTCAATAATAAAAAAATGAAAACAACTCACCACTCACTTTCTTGGCTCACTTGGATTGCTCTGGTTTTTCGTCAAGATCACACTCCCATTTCCAAGAAATTTATTTTGGTGTGTGCATTTTGTGGATGGCTCCTGTCGATTTGTTACGACTGTTTTGTGCAGGCAGAGTCCACAGTTCCGTTTCACGCTCAACCATTCCAAAACTTTATGGAACTCATCGTTGCAGGATATATGTACTACCTCAACTCCGATGGTAACCAGGTACCAAACATCTTGGATCATCCAATTTATTCATTGTTTGAAAAAAACAACCTTACCGATAAATTATCAAATTACATTGATTACAACAGTACCGACAATTCAATTGACTTTTCATATTACTACGAGCATAAACTGTTCACCTATGTTGATAAAGAAGAATACACATTAAACATCTACAGCTTCCACCAGTGTTACATCCTACCAGACCCATTCGTCAACAAACATATATACTGGTCTTTTAATAATCGCTTGCAAAATGTGTTATCTAAATCATTTGCACACATTATAGCTACTGGATTATTTAATTTTATAATAAAATGGAAATTTTACACGAACATTTATTTTAAAATGGATGTAGTAGACAAAGACCGATCACAATATTTGAATGGATTTGCGCTGACTATGAGATTAGGGAGTCGAATTTACACAATGTTTATCATTTTTATGGTCATTTTATGTGCAAGTTTTGTTTTGTCTTTTGTGGAAATGTGTGTCTACTATAGATATTTGATTACAAAGAATGTCAAACTATGTTTCGTGTTTCTTTTTGAAAAAATAGCTTGTTTCGGTGGGTTTATGAAAAGAACATTTTGCTTCCCAAGCAACACAAATACAGGATTGACATTTTTTGAACGAAAACGTTTTTTTTTCAGGCTCCTAGGCTGCCAGCAATTCTAAAAAAAATTATTTGCTGGAAAGTGGAATTTTTTTGAACAGACAACAGAGAATTTTGCAATCGGAGTTGCCATTTTTGAAATATTTGCAGAAAAATAAAATGGGGTATCTACATTGTACATTGTATGGACGGCGAAGGTTAAGAGTGGACTAAATATTTCCCTGATACGTAGGTACCTAATTAACTTATCGCCGTTTGGGAATTCGTCTTTTTAGTATTATCTATATAACACATTATAAATATTAAGAATTTTTACAAAAGAACACTATTCGTTTACCTTTATTCATTTAATGCATTGTCCATAACTGCATGCTACTTAATTTTTTAACTAAATTTAACTAAATACTTTTATTAAAAAGATGAAACTGCATGTAGGACATATTTCATGTATTCAATAACTTCGGACGAATTTTGAACCTGAAAAAGCTTTTAGATGAAATAAATTCAATTCAATTATATTCGATTGATTATTTCGTCATATACAATGAATTTGGCATTACATAGCCCTATTAACATAATAGCATGTTTCTTTAACACTAAAGGGACCATGGTGCGGAAACGCTGTCCATGCGAAATAGATTTTTTCAGTTTTGGTATAGGAAGTGCCCTCCAAATATTTTTTAGAAAGCTGTGAATTTTTGTATTGGGCGGGCACATTACCTTAGACGTTATATTCTCAAAATATAAGATCAGATTGTTTGGCCTACAAAAATTTTGAAAGTTGACAAGTAAAAAATCTTGCCATGTATAAGAGCCTAAACTTTAAATCATTTTGGTGCCGCGCCATTGTCGAGTCGGTATTCGGGGTCTCGGGGTGTTTTGTTACTTAATAGTATATTTTTCGATGCCTTAACTTTTATTATAATGAAATTAAATGTTACAATACTATATGTTCAAGTTATTTTGTCAATGCTAGTTGTTTCAGTTTAGTCGAAACTTAATACTTCCTATATTATACATATACTAAGTAGGTATTAAGAATTAAATATGCAAAAATCAATACTAGTTAGCAAACAGTATGCCGTCGAACTATTGGCGTAGAAAAGATTGGATGATTATGTAGTCCATTTCAAGTAGGTAGTAATCGTGTTATTACGTTGCTTTAACCAACAGAGTCTGTCCTTGTGTTCCATATCCTAAACTTTACAACCTGCTAAAATATTTAGACGCATCATACTTGAACCAACTTATTAGAACAAAGTTAAGTTAGTGGCAAAATAGAAAATAAATCGATTGCATACGTACTTTGTAAAGAAGGAAAGCAACACATACTTACTGAACAGTATTGTTCTATATAAGTAATGATTTGATTTGATTTGATTTGATGACTTTATTTAATTGACAGTACTGTCAGCTCTAGGCTGGTCTCTCCCAGGTGTCA
>JAQFYB010008069.1:0-10154 GCA_034694085.1 Pogonognathellus longicornis
TGTGGTTTTTGCGCAATTGTAACAAGAATATTACAACCGTTATAGCTTTCCACCTAACTACCATTTGACTACGTTGGCCCAATTTACGATGCTGATCGGGGTGGTAATTCTTTTGTATTGCCTTTAATCTTTATTTTATACCACAGTATATCTCTATTTTTAAAATTATTTGCAAATTTTCTTTTGCCCTATCAAAATACATTGAAATGGGTATAAAATAAACAAAACACAGATCGACTTTAAAACAGGAACATTAAAAATGAAAGATGAAATTGGAATATATCGGCTCGAACTCTGGCAACACTCTAATCAGCACTATTCTATTTCAGTTTAGGTCCCCACAAGACATAGTCCAGGTGTACAAATCAAGGTTAATATGTTAGCCATCATTATCACCTGTGAAATTTAAATATTTACCTGATCCTTAAATTTATGAGATCGTATTTCATTCAATGTTTTCATAATTATAGAAATGGTTTATTCTTTCTAGATGAAACATAAACAGTTCCAAGTACTAATACTAACAAACACAATAAGTATAATCGTAATTATTTCTCTGCTCCTGCAAACGAAAACACGAAGTAAGTTATTATGTTAGTAATTTCATGTAGATCTCCATCAGTAACAACATTTTGCTTTCACCCTCCACTATACACGTAACTCATCTTATGGTGTTCAATTCGCTAAAATACGACAACAGCAGTTAGAATATCACGGTTTCAATACACTATTTCAGAAAATTCTGCAACGAAGTAATCTAATTATGAGATTTTCAGATTATGCCTTTACCATACCATCACAACCACTATTCACCTAGACTTCCATGAGTGTAGATTAGATACTCACAACGAATATTCCACCTTCTTACTTACTTAGCACACCATAGTACATGTGTTCAATGTATAGTGAAAGTAGTCACAAATCCTAAGAATCGGACGATTAGGGACAATAATCAGTTGCTGATTTAGGAATTTTCAAAAGGGTTATCAGTAATCAGAAAAAAAATCTAGCTTTTCTTGCAAGGGCATATACAAAAATCGATTTGAATTTGATTTTATTTGAATGACAATACTAGTCAGTTCTAGACCGTTCTCTCCCAGGTGTCACAATCACAATAAACCCTTCCCCAAATCACGTAAGTTGAAAACCGCTTATAGCATATTATGAACAATGTGGGCTAAAATCAACACAAAATGCAGCGAATTTTTTTTAGATATTTTGCAAAATGGCAAAATAACCTCTGTTTGTATTTATGGCCTTGTTTAGAGTAAATTCATATATAACGGGGGGGGGGGATTTGGACCAGTAAACCCCCGTTGCTAGATGCGGCATGGCATAAATTCTAAGGAACGATGAGTCAACACGTTATTAGGCATACTCGGAGAGGCTAGAACATGCCTGCAGTTAGTGCACTAAACAATTTTAGAATCGTTGAGAGTTTTTGCAACCGGAAGTTGTGATGAAACCGGATCTACTTGTGATTCTATGATTAGCTGCTCCTAGATAGTAATATGCACCTATTCCTGAATATTACTTGTGAACTAGTAGTCTTCATCGACTGTGATCGAGGAAAATATAAGCCGATTGGGCCAAAATCAACGTGCAATGTATCTAATTCGAGCGCGATGAGAAATTTCTTTCCAAAATTTTTTGCGATTTTATGCCAACAGAAATTCATTTTATTATAAAGATGTTTGACCATAATAATAATAATAATATCTAGTGTAAGTTTGAATAACTGGTGGGTGCTTAAGGACCCTCAGCACCCCTAGTGCATGCGTCCCTGATCCTCAACGCATAATCATAATCAATTTTATGAAGTAAATTATAGTGGCATAATTTCGGAATTTGCCTTGAAAATTCGTACATGCTAAAGGTGGCAGAGGGAGAGGTGTGGTTTCATTCATTGATGCATACAATTTTTCAGATGACAATTAACAGAAGTCGATGTTTATCCTGTTTCATTTATTTCTGCTGATACAGCTATGAGCCTATAGTATAACTATACTCAACAATTTAAAAAAAATGTGTAACCCTATTTCAGTTAACTTGCCATCATTCGTAACATCGAACGCCTTTGAAATACACCTCAATTCTTTTCGATTGCAATATCCATTAATTGAAATTATTTATATTAAATTTAGTCGGACAGGAGTTATTGTAAACGATTATATTAATGTACGGTATGAAAAACCAAGTGTAGGCTGTAATGTGGTTTTTCAGAGCTTCTTTACTGTTTACAGAGTTGGGATTTATTAAACGTTCAGGACGGAAGGAGGAAATTCAAAAAATTTTGCAGAAACGTATACACAGAATCGTGTGAAACGACAAGAAAGAGAAGAATATGGATTTAGAGTATTAAATAGTTGTAGTTTCTATATCTTACACATAGTATAAGGTACATTATAATAATATTATCTATTTCTACACATCATACATACCAACATAATATTACTACGTACTTTACTGTGCGTTAGGTATTCAGTTTACCTTACCCGCTTCAATTCTACTGCACAAAAGAATACTTGTAAATAACGAATGCTAATCATTTTTGTTTGTTTTGTAAAGTCAATATTGATTAAATGGCGGGTAGAAAAACTCGTAAAGTGAGAAAAGCTGAGATATCAATGTGTGATGCAAGAGCAAGATGTGAAAAGCTTAGAAAGCTGAAAAGCAAAATTACTTTCCTCCATAAGTCATCCTGACAATACTATACAACTTAGAGTGAACATAAAGCTTATTCATGTGTAAAGCTGTATGAAGTTATACTAGGTACATTTGATGCAATCTCAATCGCTTACGGCTCCACCTGATTATGTACCTGTCATTAAAAACATGTAAAAATGAACTGAAAAATCGGCATGCTGTATTCAATATTCGTGAAGCCTAAGAATACTAAAAAACTTTGGTAAACACTAAATATAGGTACACGACTAAAAGAATAACTTGAGCAAACAGCTTGAGACTTGAGACAAATCTTGTCCATCCAACGCAAGTGAAACTAAAATGACTTTTGTAAAAACGAAAACAACAGCAGTAGGAAGTAGGATGAAGATTTGAAGATACCTAAAGTATTGTCGTTGACAGTCCACAATGTATTTGTCACTTTCCACCTTGTCAACAAAATATTGAGGAGTACCAAAGAATGTCCATACGGAGAGCACATTGGTGTGTCAGTTGATCGTAACTGATGATACTGATGTAATTAAATAATGGTACGAACTGAATACCAAAAAGTTGTTGCTTACCCTAGTTGGAATTTTGTAAACATTGCGTGATTATAGCTATTTACATTTACCTACGTCAGTGGTAAATATCTATAAATATATTAATTTATTTTGTTTTTAAACTGCTGACTGTGACCTAAGCTACTAAAAAAGTGTCAAAGTTCATGAAGAAATGGACCCCATCCTTCAAATCAGTCTCACACTGGGACCACAGTGACCACACAATACACTAAGTTTGAAGTTGATATCTGGATGTCGATGTCCATGTGGTTTTCATTAACACCTCCGTCATTAATATTTACAAATGAACTGTAAAAGTGTATAATTTAGTAATTCCACCCAACTAATATGGTAACCGGGGAATCGGTCAGAGCAAACCCGGTCTGGGGCAAACGGGGAAAAATGTCTGAAGACTAAAAGTCACAGTCAGATTGGTCAAAGGACATTATAACGAAAAATTTATTATGCCCATAGACGTTTGCATTTATCATTCATTCATTTATTTTTGTAATCATGCAGTCTTATTAGTCCGTATTTTTTACCCTTATTGCGCTGCTGACTGTTACGTCATCTAACCTTTTTCGCCATTTAAGTATGAACGTTTTTGCTCTGACCGATTTGATATACATGGAACAAATCCATGTGGTCTTGGCTTAGGTAGGGATTGAATCAAAAAATTCCAGGAGATCCAGGCTCCACCCACTTTTGGGGGCTGGGTAGGACTTCAAATTTTCAGGGAATCCTCCCCTGAGGGGCGTGGCATTTTCAATTTCCAGAGGAATTTCCAAAATCGAAATCGATTTTCAGACATGTGGTTTAAATCCCTTGCGATTTCTAAGAAATCCTAGAAAGTTTTCTCTTAGTAGCCCATGATAGTTAATGGATTCAGTTGAATGTGAGGTATTCTACTAGCACACCGTTATTAAAGAAATTGCATGTAAAGTGCCATTAATCTATCTACGAACTTAACTTTTTATCGACCCCTACAATGCAGTTAACAAGTTTGATGCTGATATCTCAAAGCGTTTCTGAATAATTGGACGAACAGATATTGTATAGATGTACTAGTCTTACCTGTCTATACTTTGTAGTAATTACGTCACAGTATATAGCTATTAACAAGCTAATTCACAGATACTAATTCAAACGAATCCAAATGATTTTTTGCTAATGGGTTAAACCCAACAACTTTTAAACTGTTTGTGGATTGAAAATTTATGCCTTTTTTGTCTCTCAATTTTTATTTTAAACATTTTATTGAATCGTATTAGAAATCGGATATGATTACTTCATACTTCTTTAATCCTTCACTTTTCAGGGCCAGTGCCGTACCCAGAATTTCTCTTTGGGAGAGGCTAGCTGGAAATGCATTGCAAAATATTATAAGAAATATGAACAATTTTTGAATGCGATATCTAATTTTTGGTAAATTGATTTTATTGGATATGTCAAAAGCCTTCCACTAGTAATTTCAATGAATTCCCATTAAAGTAATCGACAATGCGAACATAACAGGCTTAAGCCCCTCAGCCTCCCCCCTCGGTACGGACTTGTTCAGGGCATCCTAATGTTCGTCAGAAGTTAACATAATTAGTATTTATAATAATTATGCGTTTATTAAAATAAATGAAAACAAAAATTACAGATATAAAGTTCTAAATTGTGAGATTTTTATAAATTAAATTCTTATAAGATTAATTGATGCCAAGAACAAATCTAGAATTACACTTGTACAATGGAGTACACATAAAAATTATTTCCAGAAATTAACTTAGGGCTAAGTTAATTTTAACTTAAATTAGTATTTCTATTCAGCTCACCAGTTAATACATTAACATATGGAAGTCACTTTTAAATTAACAACACAGAATATAACACACAGACAGATGGGCAAAAAGCGGCTGCCGCTGCTAATAACAATGACACAAAATGCATACCTACATTAATTATCACACAAAATTTTGCTTTATTTGAAAAGAAGCACTCCACATTTCACATATTATTGTAAACAAATGATTTTATTAGTGTAGTCTTTTCTTCCACGTCGGAGAGATTCACTATTGATTTGAACTCTTTCCTTTGGATTTGATTATATATTCTCTTTCACAAATCATCACACAGAAGCGACTTCGGGGGAAAACAAAATCCATACATGAAATAAAACAAAAGTGTGTATCATCGTGCGTAAGGTTAATAATTGAGTCAATTTTGAGCCAATTTTGGGTACAATTATGGTAAAATGCGGCCCGTAACATTTTACGAGTTTTTGCTCTTGATGGTAAAATTTCAAATTTTATTAAAGTGTCTTGGTGAACATCAGTAAAATTGTTGGCTGCTCCTCATCAAAATAACCTCATCTTTGAGATTCGGGGAGGGACGAGAAATTGCTTTATCTAGCCAGCCCTTCCATACAGCATTGCTCGTTCTTTACAATACCTACAATGTATTTTAGATTCAATAATGATAATACGCTACTTTATTCATCAATTGAATGATTGCCTTTCAAATGAATCTCCCTATCGTGGAAGGAAATTGAAATTTCCTCACTCATCAAAACAACAAGTACTTAATACCGTATACTAAAATATAACTAAAGTGTTTTATACTAAGCTGTGCAAAATGAGTTTCTAGGGAAAAATGTGAATTGTATTTTGGATGCTAATTAGTATTAGTAGCCGAGTAAGGCTGAAATCAGAGTCGTATATATTGTTTGTGGAGCCGAAGCGAAGTTTGTCGTGATAAGATTTTTGAGTGAGTGGAGCAGGAGCCAATGTGCGAATTGATGCATGAGGAATTTGGTTAAAGCGTTGTGACATTATAGCGGACTGTGTTGGAGTTAAACGGATTCACATCAGAAGTTGAATTTGCACTTACAAGTTAGGACTTTTAGTTTTATTTGAATATCGGACTCTGATGGGAAGAAGCTCCAAACACAGTGACTTATAATCAAGAAAGGACCAAGTTTTATTTTAATACGAACATACCCTCACGGGGTTGGAGAAAATTGTAGGTTTTTTTTCGAGAGAGTGGGGCTTCCCATGTAAAACCTCCATTTGCAAAGCGCTCTGGAGCAAAATGGCTTTGTTGGCCAAAAATGAAACTTGCTAATCAGTTTCATCAGAAACTAATCTATGTTGGTATGTTGTGTATAAAATTCATTCTAGGCCAACAATGTCATTTTGCTCCAGAGAAATGGAGGTTTTACATAGGAAGCCCCACTCTCTCGAAAAAGACCCTCCAATTTACCTTCCTCAAAGTCCAATCCCTTGAGGGCATGTTCGTATTAAAATAAAACTTGGTGAAAGAAAAGACATAGCAGACTCTTGTGTTTTTACTGCCTTGTTCTCAGTTCCGAATATTGCATTTTTGATCTGGGGACTGAGGTTGTGAGTGTGAGCACAGGAAGTGCCCGCACACACAACAGACATCAGATAATACACACACAATACACATTAGATATCGCATGACACAGAAACACAGGAAGAAGACGCAACCCCACGTACGTCTCAACCAGTTGCAAGTTGCAACCAGCGTGGAGTAGTAAGAGCCTTGATGAGACGCAGAGTCAGACAGAAGGAGAGTTGGCGTAGGAGCAAAGGAGACATCGCAGGAACCTTCTGCAGTCCACTGTGAATTCAGTCTTGGGTTTAGAGCTCCAGCAGTCCGCAGTTCTTGCATTCAACTTCTACAGGTCTCACTCACTCTGTTCATCTCCATCCAAATTCCAAACAACGTAGCACAATACAACAACCACGGAACCAGTCACTGACTCATGTCACTACTTTTGTGGTCTGTGAGCGTGTGGCTAGTACAATATACTCACATTGGTTCCTCCACTCATAACTCACTTCCTCCTCCACCTCCACACTAACAAAATCTCACATCTCCGCAAAAACTCACATTTCTCCGTCGGATTCTGAAACCGTAACATAAATCTGTAGACATCCGTGTTGTTCACTTTCTACTCCTCCAGTCCTCCACTTCTCTGAATCAACTTGTTAGCATCCACACATCTTATTGCACTATACTCACTATACCTACCCATGCATACAATACACACCAACTCTTAAATGTGACTTTAGGATTCACGAGTTTCTGTGTACAAATTCTTATATTATTCTGAATCTATTTCTCCTTCATTGACAAAAGTGTACTTTACTTACTGTTGTTAAAGATCTCTACAACTCAGTTTATGTTGTCTTGAAAAATGTGTGTGGCAATTTTTAGGATTTCATGTTAGTGTGGATGGACATTTTGGAAGACGAATGAAGAACGAGAAACAATAAGTATATTGCCATACATGAAGATAGAATGAAAGCAAAGCAAAGGATTGAGTGAGGACATCGAAACTCAATTACACTCACACTCTCCACTGTTTTTTCTCGCAGATCCTTCTAATTCTTTACACTTTTCTCGACATATTTCCTCTGCAACACCAACGCACGACCAAAGACTAATTAGAGGCTTCCAACTCACCATTCAAGACACATGTCGTCACAAAGCTGTGACTCACACTGCTCGTCCATAACCCTTACAATTTAAATGCGCGTTTTCTGTCGTTGTCCCACGATTTAGAAGTGATCTGCAAACAGAGACACTAATTCTGGGATTGGTTGATAATACAATAAGCACCTGTCATCAAAAGTTGCTGCAGCCACGTAGAAAAGACTTAGAGGTAAGTCACATCCCAATTATTTCACTTTCATATTTGTTCTCTTGCATTTCTCATCATTAGAGAAACTGAGTGGCAAAGACAGTGTATGATGTCTTGCTTAACGTAGCCCACCACCGCGTAGCTGACATCAAGGATGAAATACTTTAAAAATGTAACTTGTATAATTAGCCAGTCTTCAAAATAAATTGGCTCACTAATGTCAAAGGACACTATAACCTAACCACCCTTGTAGTTCAGCTGATTACTGACATAGTGCTATCAACAAACCTTTTTCATTATTCTACAGATTTACGCAAATGCGCATTTGCTTAATGCCCCGTGCATAAATGCACCTTCTTTGGGTAGTGAAAGCACGTCCACGGACGCGAATTGCATGATCAAAATTCTTAAAAGTGGCATGACTCAAGTGTTGGTTTCGGAAATGAAACTAATATCTTCATTTTTCTTTGTCAGTGGTTTGTAGTTAAGCCTGTGCACTAAAAGGTTGTATTGCATAACTTGGTTTTAGAAGAGGGATAGTGTCGATGCTATTTTGAAGATGATAGGATCTTTGCTGGTATTACACGAGATTTTTGGAGTAAGAGAAGCACATGAGGTGCACTATCACTAATGTGTCGCAACACCGATATTGTTTCTTTTCATTATATTACTTTTACTTATAATATAGCCATTGCATAGAGCAAGAGCAGATAAGATACTCCTTCTACTTTTGGAGTGAATGTGCGCACCAGAACCGGATGGAAGGGCTAATTCTTGCAAAAACTTTTGTCCAGGTATTTTATTAATGTTCCTTGTTCCTTGGGAAACGAGAGACAACCCATTATATTTCGGTGCTACCAACATTAAGAATAGTTGTTGGCATATGCTCTAAGCTCATCATATAACGAATGTCAACGAATTATCTAAGAATAGATACATTTAGAATATTGTGAGCAAACGCCACTTGCAAAAGTTGACGCTCTTCTTTGCAGTGCTCTTTCGTAAAAGTAGAGCTGAGTTAAATGCGTTGTGTGGCTCCCTTAGCTGCTTGAAGCCGCAGTCTGAATTTCTGAATAACGATGCTTGACTCGTCTTTAGCAGAGCCAGCACAGCACAAAGCACAACTATTATTGTATAAGTAGCAGGTCTTAAACTGAAGTGTTTAGAATGACTCTGTTGTATAAATGCTCTTTTGTGTGGGTATGGCAGTCCTGAAAAGTTTGCCGCAGATGTAACACAAGGAGATTTGCGAAATATCTGTAGAAAGTTAGTTTGTCAAGTAGTTGTCAACCTGGCTGTTCAATGGCACTTCAGTTAACCAGGCAAAAAGAGCCCAGTGCCCTTGTAAGGTTGCACGCAAGGAGTGGTAGTGGCGTTACTAGGGGAATATGATATTATTATATTATTATACATAACTAGGTTAGACGATAGGCAAAGCAAAGCGCTGTCAGAAGAGTAAATAATGGAATATGGTACAAAATAGGATACATTGACACATTAGTGCCCAATGAATGTCGTTCTGACATTCCAAGCAGACTCCAGTCTCCAGACTGATATCAAGCAAAGCAATAAGCGATCCGATGAAGTTAAATCCGTTACAGACGAAAAAGACATTAATTTAAGCGGTTTACTTTGTTCTTTATTCGGCTAAAGAGTTAATTTACTATGCTAGGTTAAATTAATACATCCTCTGGGTGTTTCTATCCGATTCCCAGTATAATAAATAGCACATAAAGCTTATGGTTGAAACTTACAACGGGACTCATGTGATAATTTGCATCCAGAGTTAAACGTGACCCGTTACTTTTCACAAAATGCGTGCTAGCTGTTCGATACATAATGTGCAACAAGATACTGTACTGATTATTAAGGAGTAGCGCACACCTTTTCTAGAGATGAGAAGGAGGTTACAGGTCAATGTACACTAAAATAGTTTTTAGTATAACAATTTAAACTAGGCATATTTATCTAGCGTATCTGAAAGCCCAAATTTGAAATTTCTAAATTTTACTGTTCGAAATTTCAATTTTAGCCAAGTGAAGAATAACATTGTGGACAGGGCCGTAGCTAGGATTGCCATATGGGGGGTGCTGGATATAAGACGAGGTTTTTATAAAATTACAATAGTTAAAATTTTGTGTTACCTAGTAAAATCCTTTTTATTGAAGTGGTTATTTAATTCTTACAATAGATTGCGGGTATTATATTAATACAATTCTATGGTTTTTCTTTAAAGCAAACTCGGTAAGTACTTCTTCTATCAGTGCCGTAAC
>JAQFYB010008070.1:0-10154 GCA_034694085.1 Pogonognathellus longicornis
GCTATCAGATACATATACTATCATACACAATTTCAGATAGACAGTTCTTCGCTTGCCTATTATGGAGATAGTACGTCACATACAAGTGACAACGACAAGTCAAAATAAATAACCGGTATAAAAAAGATGTTATTTTTTATTTCAGCAAAATTCACACATTTAATTGATGTCATTAACGATGAGCTACTTCCCAAGTCATGTAACCTGATTAGTACCATGGACTCCCAAGAGTTTGATGGTCTTCAAGAAGTTTTATTCAATGGCTGCGTAAATGATTCGAACAGTTTTATTGCGACTGAGTTTATTGCTGACATTTATTACTTTATATGCAAGTGAGTTTTCATTAAATTAAACTTTATTTCTCGTAGACAGTATTCCAAAATCAAATGTCAGTGTGATTGGAAAGGATTTAATAATTTAACTAAAAATGACATATTATAGGATAGCTCCAAAGACGGTAGTAGATGAGTACCTTGATTGTTATACTAAAGAAGTAATGCCATTAAAGATCAAAGTTTTTATATTGCCAGCTATTGCAAGAAGTGCTAATCGTTGTGAGCATCAGACCAACTGTGATTTAGTAAGATTTCCGCATTTTAAATAACAAATTGTTGTTTATATAAGCTATGTTGTCAAATGCGTTTTAATTTATTGTCTACACAGGTATGCAAATTCGAGATTATTAATTCGAACTGTAGGAAACAAAATCTGAAGCAAGAAGAAATCCTATTCATAGAAACATTTTGGAAAGGCATAACACATACTATTCCAAAATTGCGTAAAGAATGGGAAACAGTGATAGCAATTTGTCTACGAATGAGGCACATATCAAAGAAACTTGACGCTAAGTTGACAACTCAAGTAAGTTTAACAAGTTATACATAATCTATGTTCAGTTCATAAGCAAAAATATAACATAAATCTACTACACTATGTTTTAGCCTTCTAACTGTTCATAAATTCATTCTTGTTTCAACTTAGATACTTGACACTCTGAAGAATCTTCTTAACAAGTGTGTTTACTCACAATTGGTAGCTGCAACCATGTTGTCTACTTTGAAGTACACATTAGGGAAAACAGAAGAAGTTGTGTTCAAACTACTAAGACTTTATGTCGCAGGAGAGTCGGATGACTTAGTTTTATCATTGTTAAAGTATTACATGGAAAATACTGAAGTAGAATTGCGACTTGAAGATTACAATAGCTCCAATTCAATGGATGTAATAGATACAATTGAAAGAGATGTTCATAGACTCACTAGTTTGAATAGACAGGAAAAAGCGAAAATTAGAAATATAATAAGCCATTTACAAATGCTCATGTGTCGCAGTTAGGTATTGTTTTGTAAAAATGGGAATTAAAAATGACCGGTAAAATGAGGTGAATAATGTGTAAAAATGTCACTTTTGCTTCGTACTTTTCTATAGATGTTTATAAAATGTGAACGTTTAACACAATGTTTAAATAGATGTTAAAACTCAATATGACGCATTCTTTCTTTCCGCTCCTTCCAGACAAGATAGCGATCAGTGATACAACGACATGAACCCCAGAGAAAGGCTGCGGCTAGTGTGCTCCATAAAGTTTTCAGAGGGAAATATGCGAAACTTTTGTTTTTAAGATCAATGAATTTCACGGTAACTACGTAATATGGAAGACCGACAAATACTGCTGAAGAGATTAGGCCTGTTATGTTCAATGCCATTCTAGCAGCAGTTAAAGTTCCAAACTACATAATACGAAAATAATGTAGTGACATATGAAACACATGCAGATTTCCTTTTATCTACAAATACGAAGAAATTAATAAAAATAAAGTACCTGGTCAAGTTCCATAGTTGAAAGGAAAATTAGGTCTTTGGTGTTGTGATAGTGTTCCAGAAGAGTTGAAAAATTAAAACCATTAGTAAATATTGACCTCGCTGACTCTGGAGATATTTCGACAATGTCGTATGCTTGTAAGGGAATGACATTTAAAACTGAAATGCCCAGCGAGTAAGGAACAGCAAACTTCAAAAACTTCGGGATTTCATAGCGCTGTAAGAAATTGAGGTTCAAGTAAGTTAAGTTTTTAAAGCAATTTTTACCTTTCAAGATTCAGATCATTTAAAGTTTTATAACATAGTATCAAAAGTATCAATCAATTACTTACAATCGCTTCAGTAATTATTAAGGGAACTGATCTCATCTTGTAAATTCTTCTTTAGATTCTTGTACACATTCCTTTCTTAGATAACTTTGATCGGTCATAATCTTTTATGTAAAGGCCGTTAGTTTTATAATACATGAACAAGAAAAATGTTTTTGCCATATCCACATTAAATATTTTTTTTATTTAAATGCAAAACAAAAGATTTAATAAAAAATGTGACAGAAATAAAAATTGTGAGAATTAGTGACAAAAGTTTTTACAACAGAATTAAAATGTCCTTGACAACAATTACCTAACTATTATAGTCACTATTTTGAATCTTTTTTTCAGAATCTGTTTTCATGCCCAAAATATTTCATGGAGGTCCTCATAATACGATAATCTTACTTAAGAGCACATGAAAATTCCAAAAAGAATTTTCTTAATCCCAATTTACACTTCTGTTTCAAATTTTCAGTGATTCATCAAAAAAATCTATAAACCTTTACACGTAAAAACATTAAAACAAGTTACCATTATCAGAATTTAGCTCTTAAAAAGGTATAATTTTAGAATTTTCGTCACAGAAGGACGACAAGAGTATGAGCGATGTAAATCCTCTAACGCCATCACCATCCGACTATGGTCGACTTCTGAACTTTGATCAACACTTAGTGAGTGGCAGTAACTCGAGTCTTTTCAATGCTATCGAAAATGAAAGAAACTACAGCCTTTTCAATGACAAAGATTGGCCCACTCTGGCAAGTCCTAGATCAAGAATTCCCCCTATAGAAAGCCTGTCTTTGAATGAGATCAATCAGATTCAGGAAGGCCTGAAAAAACTTTTCGGGATTCAATCTCAAGCACCAGCTCGTCCAGAACCGATTGGTAAACTTTCACCTGGAGCAACTTTCTCCACTTTTCAAAGCGGTTGTGGGTTACCAACATGTAGAACTATGAATTGTGCCACAGCTCAAGAGTCCCGTTTAAACGCAAGTTTTTCAGGGTTTAGTCAAAATGGTCGTGCCACAAATCTGAATAATTCGTGGCCAATTCTGGATACAGATTTTACATATTCTATTGGACCAAATGTTCAACGTCAAATTGAAAACAGTGTCGTATATCAACCTATCGACAATTCTTCAGAAATTCCCACAGCGGCTGAGAAAGTTGCCCGTTGGACCCGAACACACTCCAAAGAGCGTCGAACAAAAGAAACTAACAGTGCAGTATCTCTAAATTCTCAGCATCAATCTCTAAATCGAGACAAAATGCGTTGTGTCATTTCTAATAGTGATCGCAGAGACATGGTGAATGATCCTACTGTCCTATATCGCTTTTATCAATTCGAATGTCCTTGCAACAAGAAAATTTGGTTTTCTCCCCTGGACAAAGCTAAGGATGGATTGTTCTGCTGGGCATGCACTCATTTCGTCAAACCTTTCGCACATGTAAATAACTTTTCCCCATACTCATGAAAAAACTATTACAGTATAATAATCATGTTATTTACGATTGTATTTAGTTTGATGGAACTACACCTTATCAGGGCTCTGAACTGTGTTACGGAAAGTTTGAATGTCATGTATGCAAAAATACTTGGAGTTCCCGTCGCTCAATGGCAAATACTTCTGAAAGTTGTTTCGGTTGCGGAGCTTCGATATATCCGTATTATCAAGTGACTTTGGTAAAACTTTAAAAAAACATTACAATTTTTACGCATAAACTACACTCATTGGTATGCATTTCAATATAATTGTGTGATTTATTTGTGTTGAACATAGACAACCGTAGAAAAGAAAAAGCGCCGTGTTGAAGCTGTAACAGCGTTGAGGGAAGGACTTGGGGGAGCACATCGACATACCCGACAAGTAGTGTACTCTTTGCAGAACTCTCCATCTTCTCAAAGCCCAAGACAAGAAGCATCGAGTTGTGAAAGCGGAACCCGGAGTAGCCACTACTACCCTTCACTTAATATTAACAATCAACTGTATACGAATCTTCATTCGAACTTTGTAAACGATCATGAGCCTGGAATCGGTACCGCAAAATCAAGTCCTCGTCAAAAATCCCCTTTGGTGATATCCATCTCATCGCCAGCTTTGATTCAGAAAAGGAAAAACGGTTTAACATGACATTGTGAATGAAGTACAAAAACCTTCATCCTACACAAATATTTCTAAATTCCTTTGTTAAAAACCCCTATTTATTTTATGTAAGTGACGCGTGTGGCACTGCTACAATGACTTATTTCTAAGGGTCACACTTACATTACTTATAAACCTCGCGAAGCTCTCAAATATCTATCATTAATGTGTCGTTTCTTTTAAATTTGTACTTACGTCCACTTGAAATCTAACTGTGTGTATCCCAATAATATTTTTAGCAATTGAGTAACTTGTTAGAATGGAGTAATGCACTATACATGGTGCACTCAGTTCTACTAATAATTTACAGTATGAGATTTCATATGTAACACTGACTTAATATTATGAGAATGATTTTGTCAAAATTATTTTGTTGCAATTAGATGTAATGAAGTGATGTATGATTTTGTGTGATGTGCTATAATATATATATGTATACTAATACAATTTCTATATAATATTTTATCACTGTGTCTCAAGAGGAAATTACTTTTACCCATAAAAATAACTTTACATTTAGCTGTCATAAACACTAAACAAGAAACCGACAGACTCATAAAATGCAGAGAGACAGTCGGTAAATAGTAACTCAAAAAATATTTACTAAGCTCCACTCTATACACAGTTGGAGATCATTTTAGAAGGTTACCCTTAAAAGCTGTACAGCCATGAAAATATGTCAATAGCTTTGCTACTACTACCCTTTCAATTTATATTACAAAAAGTAACAAGACTGCATATACCTAGCTAGTTTTCTTAAAATAGAAACTATGCAAAGATATCTATTTATCAAATTAAAGTGTACTAGAAGCTTTAAAAGGTCCTGCACCTGCAACATTTCAATTATACTGCAAAGAGAGACAGTCTACACAGTAACGTAGAACGTCCTGGCACATACACATAAGGAAAAGACGCATGTTACTAAAATGAAAGCGTGCAAACTCACGGCAATTGTTTTAAGCAATTTTTTATTTTTACAAGTCAGTGCTAATCATTGCCATGATAAAATTCACAAAGATAACAAAGGTTGGTCGTATCCTGTCCAAGGGATAACTTCACAAAGTGTTAAAGAAGGTCCTTGTTCATCTCCTCTGCCCCAAACAGCTACAAATCTGAATTTAACTTGGGTACGTCTACAAAATTCCTCAAAATCTTGTACAATACTAATACTAAATTGATCAGGTCAATTTTCATGTCGGATTAATACCCATTATATTTCTGTACCACAATTTGTTCTTTCCCAATTTACAGTTAAATGAAATAAATATTTTGCTCATTTTTAGCTCATTGAGGAAAGAACGTGGTATATTCCTGCAGCTAGCCGTTCATGCATGGCTCTCTATGCAGAAATTCTGTTAGGTCGCCCTGCTAAAAATATCCGAGAATTATTTTCCATGTGCATAACGAATCCTGTTTTGTCCAATGGAGTTAGTCTTGTTAATGGATTTGGAAGTTCATTTTGGCAGCAATGTGGACCAGACTCTCCAGATCCTGAAGGTGTGAAATGTACAGAGATAAGAGGATCCTATAAAACAAGCTCAGATCTTTTAAGTGAGTAACAGGACTAATTTATTGAAATCTTTTTTAAAGCTAATACCATCTAAAAACGCAGTAAGGGTACTATGAGACTTCATTAGTATGAGAGTAATATTAACTAAGCAATTTGACTTGATATAGAGACCGAGAACGATCGAATTGTTTCGACTGACAATGAAAGTTACATTCTTAATGTGCGATGCATTAACAACGAATACAAAGATTGGGAGTTGGTGACCACAACTCCCATAATAGCAGAAGGAGTTATTCCAAAAGTTTGCGATGCAATAACAGCTTTAGGATTTAATCCTAACTGGGCGATCAGACTTACTTGCGATTCCAATTCATATGGATTAAGAAACCCGATCCAAAAAAGCAATATCGACCATATTTCTCGTTTGTGCGTTCCCCGACAGCAGGGAAGTGGCTGGAAACGACCTAATTTGTAAGTGTGTGTCTGTAAGTAATGTATTACTTATGTACACATTGTATGTTTTCACAGAGAATAATTCAAGCCCAATAATAAATATTTATCTGTTAAAATCACATTTGTGTTTTAATCATCTCAATTACTGCTAATTACATAATTATAATGTGAATGTATTTACAAATGCACTTTGTTAGCGAGCTATTCAAAGAATAAATACTATAAACAATACTGCATCAAATAATTGGATGTTTTATGTTGTATGGTAGTCCTAAATCATCCATGTATCTAGAATTCACGGTCATAATCTCTTCATTTTCCGTGCTAATAGAGTCGATTGAATATGTAGTAGCAGCAGAAACACACCCTTGCCCTACTTTCCTCTTTCTGCCAGCCAGTAGGCGAAGTACTAATTGTTTGAACCTTCGTCTCATCCACCGTCGAGGATTTGCATCATTCAAAGCTTCCAAAATCCTGTCGTGAGCTGACAAGAAGCAAAACAATGTCATGTATAGTTTGAAACATAAAAAAAATTGATAAATCAGTTCACGTAATTACGTATAAGCAAATGTATATTCAAGGCATATAAACGCGAGTGAAATCATGGAAAAAATAAAATAAGCTGAAAACAAAGAGTTACATACATAATGTGCTCTTATAAATTATTTGAATCGCAAAGCTTGAAGTTTACTTGGGTTTGTGGCTCCGATGAAAACAGATGCATCAACGATGCCCTGAATACTTGCACGAGAATGACGGACAGCAGATAAAGCAGGAGTGAGTCCAGCCCGATGTCGCATGATTAAGTGTTCAACGAAATCTGCTCCTAAAAGCTCTTCATATGGAAGCATTCTTATTGGAATAATTTTATTTATACTCTAAAAGAAATACAAATACACTAATAGCATCACAGTACCTACACAAGGTATTGGACAGTTATGTTATGTATTATCAAAAGCAAAATTCAACAATCGTTTTCCTATTACCCATAGTAGAATAAAGGTAATGCAGATAGCCCATACAATAATACACACGCAAGCCAGAGCCTGAAGTCCAAGTAGATAAAATCCACCGCCTGATGTTCCTCAATGAAACAGATCGAATAGAAAAGAAAGTTTATTATATTATTTCTTCAAATATAATGGTAATCTCAACATTAGGATCACCTCGAAATAGTCCTGAACGCCCTTTAGAGAATCCAGCACCTTGATCGTCCTCTGCGAATAAACCTACAGCTAGTAAGCCCCACATGCCACCAAAAGCTAAAAAAATGAGATTCATAGTTATTCTAGAACAGGCTGAAATTGTTCCCCCAAATATGTTTTATTTAGCAGTGACTTCATTATATCTTTACCATGCACAGGAGTCGCACCAACCTATAGAGAGATTTTAAATATCATTGTATTATTTGTTCACTCACATTTAAATTGTACACTCAAGTGTTTAAATCGTGTTAGCTGCAGTAGGTCTTACGGGATCATCAACTCTGGTAGCATCTGTGAATCCTGAAGTGGCTATGATGACAGCTCCTCCAATCATCCCGATGAGAAACGCTTCTCTAGTGTGGTAGAGAGCACAACCCGCAGTTATTGCCACCAATGCCCCTAGAACGGGATTGATAAGATCCATGACAGAAAATGCTCGACCTGGTTTAGAAAATGCATATGCTGCTCCAACAACTCCTCCACCAAAAGAAGCAATCATTGTGGAAACAGCAGCCCGGGCAGCAAACATCCACTTTACTCCGCTTACCCCGAATGTACTACATAATACATACAAGGTTATCATTGTGGTCATATAGTACTATGAAACTTTCTCTCATAATTGAACATACTAATTGAAAAATTTGTCCGTTTGTTGAAAACTCTGATTTACCTGCCACTATTGAAGGCTAACCAACCAAACCAAAGAATGTAAAGTCCTACAATGCAGCTAGTAGGGTTACCCAGTGGAAGAGGGTCAGTTCCATTGTCATATCTCCCGTAACGTGGTCCTAGCATCCAGGCAGCAATGTAACCTGATGTATTTGATACCGGAATGAACAGTTTATTGTAAAACGTTCTTCAAGACATGGAACTTGACATATCCTCATTTAAAACTTTGTAGTGTTAACACCTGAAACTCCTCCTAGTAAATGGACCGCACCTGAACCAGCAATATCAATGACTCCCAATTCAGAAAGAAATCCCGTGGGTCCCCATATCCAACGAGCAGGTACACAATATACCACAGTATTCAGCATAGAGAAAACACAGTAAGATCGAAAATTGCATCTGCATAGAAATTATCAAATGTTTAAAAAATCGGTGCTTCTTCCTATTTTATTTTTTTCTTTAAAATTACTACCGCATTTCCTCTAATTTTAGCCCTGGTTATAATTATGCAAAATGGATTTTGGGGGAGCTTTAAATAGAGGGGGGGGGGGGCTAAAATTAGAGGAAATACAGTACTAAAATTTTGGTATATGAAAACCTTTCTGCCATAGTTCCTGAAACAATTGTTGTTGCAGTTGTGGCGAAGGATAATTGAAATAAAAAGGCAGCAAAGATGGGACCCATTGTTTCATAATCCGAATCTACCATGTAATCCCCAACCCCAAAATATCCACTTGAACCAGCGTCCGTTCCAAAGCTCATGCTAAACCCAAAAATCCAGTAGGTCAATCCACCAAAGACAACATCTACAACGTTTTTCATCATTATGTTCGCTTCGTTCTTCACTGACACACAACCAGACTCCAGCATTCCAAAACCTGGCAAATTTCAAAAATACTTATCATAAAAGATTGATTTTTCTAAATACTATATACATACAATAGTTTTTTTACTGATGACTGGGTGTGCAAACCTGTTTGCATAGTAAAAATCATAAATGAAGCTGTGAGAATCCATGTTGCGTCGTCCCAAGTTAAATCGAAAACAAAAGGAGTTGCTTTTGTTGTAGTTGCATTCGGCAGTAGATTCCCTGCCATGTTTTCTTAAGATCAAAAGATTGATCCTGGTAAATGTAGTTATTATAGAGCAATTCACATTTCCGATTCTTAAGAGTACCTACCTACTTATCTGTCTTAATATACGATAAAGATGATTGTGCTTAATTTATCTTAATAACCTCCATAATATTTGCTATTTTGTTAATGTGTATGCGCTGGGGATTTATTGCCAACTGAAACGACCCTTTTTGCCATTTCGCCATTTATGCTCCTCCAATTAAGGAAAATATTGCCTTAATGAAGGAATATTAGACAAAGCCATGTTCCAATCTCTAACGTTGAAATTATTGTAAATAAGAGAAGGTACGTAAACATATCTATAGGCATTCACTAGGTTCTGAATAATGTTTCATGAAAAATTGATTTGCATATTATAGCTCATCTTAATTGGAATAGTTGTATCCGAATATGTAGTCTTCACTTCAGCTTTTACAGATATTGGGATGCCGAATGTTATTGCAACATGTCACGCTAAGCAAACTACAAACAACCCCAAGGGAAATTTATCATCGCTTTGTCCATCACATTTCATGTTGTATTGCAGGTTTGACTATCAATATTAAATGATATCCTCAACTAACCTATTTTCCCTTTCAGCCAGCTTTTACAATTTTGTAAAAGTCAGCATTACCGTTTATTAACAGCAAATGTCCAAAATCCAATTTTAACAATTTTATCTCATGAAATGTGAATGCTACCAAAGATCGATTGTGTGAACGATAAAACTAAGTATCTGAAAAATCTGTTTAACATTAATATGGCTTAAATTCATAAAATTAGTTTTAATTGCATGTAGCATGCAAAACATCCATATAAAAGTACAGATTGATTTGTATAGAAAGAAAAGTATAAAGTGTTTAACAGTTTACACCGTGCGTGTGTCTGTGTACAAATAAATTAATAAAAGAAAGCCTTACAAG
>JAQFYB010008071.1:0-10152 GCA_034694085.1 Pogonognathellus longicornis
CTAACCTAGCCCATCAACACTTCATCAACTTATTATCATAAAAAGCTCACAATAACGCACAGACAGCTCATGTTTAGAAACTGGCCATTATACATTTATTCTTCATATATCACAAATGGACCCCATATGTATAAGTGCGTATTTTTTTAAGAATCCACCATAATGTAAAGAATTATCTACTTGTTTATCAGAATCAAATTAAAAAATGCGTCGAACGAATGTCCCTTTTAATTAAATTTTACATCCGGACTCTTTCAAAGTAAGCATACAATGTTTCTAACACAATCTTCTACGCTTTAAAGTTAGTGTAAAATTATGGTCATTTTTTCTGCTTACACCCGGAAAATGAACTTTACTATCACTACATTATAATAAATTAAAGCAATTACCTAAAACCTGTATTTATGAATACTAAATCTATTAATAATTCTAACTCCACTTTATTCAATGTCCTTGTACGATTGCATTAAAAGTTGAAATCACTAAAAGAAATTGATGATACAGATGGAGCATCAACATATTAACACATAAAAAGCTTTATCATGTGACAACATTAAAAACTTCATGGTTTGATGACTCTTAACAAGGCAAAGAAACATTTGATATCTCAATCTGAGTCACTTAGGCAATTTCTCTAGTAAAAAATCATTTAGCAGTGTATAAGGATGAAAAGAAATAGCCCTAGGACTTGGAGTGTGTGTATGTAGGTACTTTACTTGTCTAAGACAGCATCATGGTCTTATTAATAGTTTCTTTGAGAGGGAGAGAGTTTTAAAGAGTCAAGAAGTTAGCCACACACAAGGTTTTACATCTCTGTGTTAATAGGTGTGCCTGTAGACGCCTGGTCTTATCTTAAGCCACTTCATTCATCGTTTTATCACTTCATCATGTCTTTCTACTCGGAGGTCGTCTTTAACATTGACTTTTCTCTGCTTTTATTTCTTTTTCTATTTTGAAACCTTATATCACAAAACTGTATCTCCAGACTTGCTCTTACTCCACGGGTATTCTATTTGTACTGTGTGTAATACTTCCATATTTACAATACACTGTGTATTCACATCTTCTTCTGCAATAAATAACTTCTTTGCGTTTGTATTTATTCTCTCCCCCATCAGACATCTCCAAAAGCAAGAAGTATACTACTACACGAGGTACCACTGCAGTAAGCTTGACTGACTTAGTTGACTAACGATTCCAAAGTGAGTCGAAATTCTCTTTTTTCCATTCTTTTCAATCGATACTGTCATTATGCGGTTCAACTCTCTCCAACCCAAGACTCACTAGCATCTACACAACCTACACCGCAATTATATTACAATACATTCTCATATTCTTTCCTACGCTCCTCTAAATCAACATCAACTCACTAAGGAGGCATTGACATACAGGCAATGCACACAGCAAGCAACAAAAAGACTTTCCTTCTGCTTCTCCATTAGTTCTATTAGTGCAGTAGCAGAAGAACGCACGAAATTAAATCTTACTTTCCCTCTTGTGTATACACACATACCTAGTCCAAAGAACGGCAACATTACGGCTCAAGATTACTTACTCCTTTACGATCAAGTTTCGCCCTTACTTATATTATACGCTTTTTCACTAGATTTGCCAAAATATACATATAGTATAAGTAGAAAGAACACACAGGGTGAACAAAATAAAATGTGATGGTTTATTTAGTACATATTTAATTAGAAAAAATATTTTATTTGAAATAATACGAGCAAGCATGATTGAATAAAAAAACTACCTATTCTAAAAAATGTCATTACATTAAGTACTACGTTAATCAACAAGCTGTTAAGTTCTTTTCTTGTACAACGACATTATCATGATGAGGTTGTGGAACGACCTGTTTAAAGGGTATAAAGCTACAATTCAATATTCAGAATTTGTCATTCTAGGATTTTTTTCAATGGCTTTTCTGAAAAATATTCCATAATACATAAATTGGAAAAACTATTACATTACATAGAATGCTCCCCCTAAATTAATTCGGTTTTCTACGTTCTTTATGCACCTTTGTTATCGCTTAAAGTTGCCAATGCCCCTGTATGTAAGGTGTAAGGAATAAGTTGAAAAAGGGGTTATAAAAGTATACTTACAGTGAACACTGAGCAGAGCACTGGATCTAACACTGCCAAGATCATTATTTGCTTGGCAGAAGTACAACCCCTCATCTTCCGGACGAGTGTCTTTAATTCTTAATCCACCTTCGATTCTCTCAGCACGTCCATTTCCAGGCATTCCACTGTTCAAACAAAATAATGGTCATGTTAACTACAAACCTATTTCTCACTTGACATTATAATTAGCACGTACTATCCCAAAAGTCATCTGTTACTAAACTGAACAGTAATAAATGGCTTAATAGCAAACACGACGAGCAAAGAACGACACATCCAACAAAATACGCTTTTCAAAAACTACGACTTCTCTCCGTAGCAAAAGTTTTTTCGAAGTGTGTTCAGTTTGCACCTAGCAGTAAATAACAGTGACTAAAATACATTTGTCTTATAACTATAAAACCACAGTACAGATAGTAGCTATAAATGTGTATACAGTATTACTATACTTACATATCTTGGCGATACCAATTGACTTCCGGTTGAGGCATTCCTCCCACATCACAAAAAAACGTGGCAGCATCTCCCACAAGTACCGTTTCGTCCTCCGGCTCCCGAGTGAAATACGGTTTCTCTGTAAAGACATGGCACATTTCATTTCATCACTCGCATCTTGCTTACTTTGCGTAATAATTTATATCTTAGCTCCTTGTAAGAGCTAACATAATACACATAGAGATACCATTATCTTATCATATCGTGGTAATGCAAACAGACACCATGATATTTATTTTTATTTTTGTAAATCTTGCTCCTAAATAAGTGCAATTTTTCTGCTTCTCATATTTTCTGTTTAATTCCCCATGCATTTTATTTAAGTCCATGAAATTTGAACACAACTGGTTGAAATCTGTGAACACAACCATCTGAATGAATGGCAACTATAACAGTAAACCTATGCTTGCGTACCCTTGCCCAAAGAACCATGGCTTGACTCTTTTCCTCCCCATACTAGTGGTCGTACGCATTAGGTATCTGTATACTGTAATAAAATGTGCGTGCCGCAGTTAGTCAACACAGTCAAAGAGAATCATGACACTGCCGACGTCCCATTATAATAAAAAGTCAGACACAGCGGTCCGACAGACACAGAAAACCCAAGTGCAATATGAATGAAATGACCCGACCGAATTCTTCCGCATGAGGGCTAATATTTAATGGCCTAAAGGAAAAGATTTAAATTGAAATGCCATTCAGAGGCAGAATTCTACTTTGGAAAACTATACGAAGCTATACACATAGTGCTGCTTTTAAAAGCACACGACGCACTTCACTCTACACATTTCAGAATAACATAGCAAAAGCCAAAACTTTATAATACCCTGTAGAGCAATACTTTTGAAATATTGAACCATTCATTCTAAGAACTTGGGGAATTATAACTTTACAACATTATTGACTATTTATATCTCAAATTTAATCTTTAGCATTTAATGATGTTCGCCCTAATGATTTAAACTTTTGTCATTAAAGCTCTAAAGAAACTTTAAACATGAAATGATTTCTGGTACAGGTACCACTACCAACAGAAACGAATTCATAATAAATTATCACACTATAAAATAGCATTACTTCCTGATAATATTTTGTCTAAAACAATTTAATATTTCACTTAAAGATTACAAATAGGTATTTTCGTTGGGTTTGTTTTAAAAACTTATTCTGCCATTAGAAAACTACATATTCGTGAAACTGTTTATATAAATATATGATGTAGTGTAATCAGATTTTTAATCGAAAATCTCGTTAACAGTTCATCCATTGCTCAGTCTAGTTCATATAAATAACGCAATGGCAATGTCTTCTCCTACTAATGCAATTGAAGACGTAGCCTTTCATGTCGACATTACCGTTACCCTTGCTTTTAGGGGTACTGGTTATTACAGACATCCTTTGAGTCATCTGCTATTCTTTCGTATATAAATCTACAATGCAATTGCAATGTGTGTGTGTGCAACCATTCTGCCATTGAAAGAGGCATCAGAGCTTTAAAAAGACGAGCACGAGTGGATTTATCCACTTGATGTCGGGTTGGAGCGGAACATAATCATGCAATAAAGCTCAGAAGTACCAGAACTATATGATTTCTTTGCTCTGCTCTAAGAAAGACTTGAAATAATAACAATAACACTTACGATGGACAGTGAGAGTGATCTCCGGCGTGAATTTCGTTCCTGCTATATTTATAGCAAGACATTGGTAGCGGCCAGCATCTGTTGCTCGGACGTCTTTTATGATGAGATTGCCTCCGTCAGCACTTTGCAAACGACTGCTGCAAGAGTAATCATACACGAGTTATATTATTAAGTCAAAGGGCAACCAATATTATTAGCGATAGACTTGAACTTCTTCCACACACTTGCCCAGATAATCTCAAGTCATCAAGTCAAGTAGACAAGCTCATTAAATCCACACCAGAAGTTTTCCAAATTATACTCTACTTTCTTTTCTCACAACTTTCCTCGTATATAAACATTCTAGAGATAAGTACATTGGTAGGTATACATTGTACACTATACTAGTACTTATGTAGAAATATAAAATACAGTAGTGTGGTAATATATACAGGTATTACATTGTATAGTATATATAATATATAATTTACACAGAAAAGTTTCCATAAATATATAAAAGCAAGTGTATAGATGTTTCTTAGTAGTTGTATAGTATGTAGCTGAAATACAGCTGTATAGCACATTAGTTGATATGTAGTACATACACAGCAAGAAAATACGAAAGCCTGAGAAAACTTCTGGAAGTACTTAACTAGTCGCAGTTGCTTTAACTTAGGTTTCGCCTTGCTTTGATTTACTCGTTTGACCAGTGGTGAGTTGAGTTTACTACTAATCTGTGTAAAGCCTTGCGGAGTTACAACTACATGTTCACAGTTTTTACCTGGAAAGCCGAGTGTCCAAAGTTTGTCCATTCTTGTGCCATAAAACTTGCGGCTCAGGAGTTCCCCTGGGAGGCTGACATCTCAGTGTGGCTGTTTCTCCAACAAGAATTTTTGTATTCTGAGGCAATGCCCGGAAATCATCACGGATCACTGGAAACATCAACAAAACAACACACACATCAGAACAAGTCACAAATAATAATAGCCAGTGATAAGACTACAGATTGTCTATCTAGTCAATTCAAATTAATTGCTCATTGTTACATAATACAACTTCTAATAGAATAATACACGATTTCCATCCTATCTCAAACACATCTTCGACAAGAGTTTCACTTTTACTCAACTAACTCTCATTCTCGTATCATCCTATAATTTCAACACCGTATCTCCTAACCCATCTCTCCAGCCAACCCATCACATCAACAAAACACAACACAACTGTTGGCATAATTGTTATGCTAGCATACAACCAGCTTAGGCACTCGATCTTGTAAATTAATTCCAACAAAACCTTCATTCAAATGAAACTCCCTTCAATGACGCCAACCAATGCAGATTGGAAGTAATGATAATCTCTTAGCAAGTTCCTACTCATTTATAACCCAAACTTATAATACGCTATGTATTAAACGCTAATAAGAACACGGTAGTCAAAGTTGATAAATGTTTCATATTATATACCTTATACTCTATACATGTACCCAAAGAAGAATTATATCATATCACATATGGTATAACTGACACAATAATGCACTCCAGGCTCAGTACTTTAATGCAAAAGTCTATAAATCGCCAAGTCCGATTTAAGAATAATAGAAATGCACAATATTAAAATATTCGTTATTCGTAGCGGAGTGTATAACAAGGCAACATGTTCTATTATTCTGTAGCTATTATTACTATTACTATTACACTACAGAACACACTACTCTTTTACATGGTAGGGTGAACACCTGATATCATGTTACATCTAAATTATACCAATTATATCACATCGAGTCCCCTTTGCCCCATTATTGTGCGCTGAACATTGTATTTTAGATTTAATATTGTTGGAAATGAGGTTCTCTTTAGAAACCTGCCTTGCAAAGCCAAGGGCACGCTGCACTCACACAGCAAATTTGATATAACAAGCATGTTTCACTCTTGCCTACTCTTTAAAACAGAATTCATTCATCCTATTTCTCTTATCCACTTTTTGTAGAACTGAACTTGACCCCAGCTGATATGACGAGTGAGTCAGACAACAAAAGTGTCGGACCCTACACTACAAACTTCACATTCTACAGACCCACACCAACCACCCGGCTCTCCTATGCACTGTTCGCCACTCATCGTCAATTCCAAAGTGCATACCTGACCAGCTTTTCAAATTCAAGTCCTCTCTCTTTCTATCCTTCATAATATATATGGAAAACCCTTCACAACAACACAATGTTGTATATTTTATAGCTACATGGGCTATTACTTATGTTATTCTGTTATACTGTATATACACTAGTATAGATAAACGCGGTGTTGTACACAACAACATATTTTCTATCCAGTATTTCAATAGTACGAATACCTTTGTTCATATATGGCCTTTAAGCAACAGCAACCCGTCTGGTGTGTTATCATCTTGTGGAGCATATCTCTCCCCAAGACTCAAAAATGATAAATTTAATAGAGTACCTACAATATGGTCGACATGCAGTGTGAGTATCCTTCATAAAAAATAAATAAAATATCTACGGAATGATGTGTGAATCGTGTAGTTACGTTTAATGTTACTTCTCACTTCATATTTCTATCTGCTGCGTTGTCTCCCATCCATCATCTCCCTTAAGGTACCACAGACTCACATTCAGTACCACATGAAATGAGAGTGCCACGAATTTCGTTTGAAAAAATATAAGGAGTTATATTTACAAATATAACCTCACACAATCTACCATGACATTACATTGTTCCCCTTTTAGCCCGAAAAACGGATGAAAACACCTGGGAGTGCGATTGAGTAGAATCACGGGCATAACCATGCAACTAACTACCTCAAAGCTACCGTCTCACAGCAGCATTCGTCGTTCAATGACACATATATAATATTCCGACAGTAGGTTACCGATTAGTTTTTAAGTGAACTCTACCGTATGCACTTTAAAAATCTTTGAGCTTGCACGATATTACGAGGAAAAGTTCAAAGCTCACATTATTTAAACTTTTATAGCATAAACATGTTTGTTCCTACATAGCACAGTCTGAAGGATACTATTTATGTCTGCTGCTGGAAAATATTTCATTATAGTAGTACAGTATGCCCAAACTACACAAGCACAGCTCGAGCCCATCCGGCTCTTTGAAATATGTCCATTGTTTTTTGTCTGGTACAACTATAATACACAAGAGGTTGTCTTGTCAAAGAAAAATTTGTGTGCACGAACCACGAACAAAGACGCACATGCTTCCAAAGTAATAATATGATAATTATTATTTCCTTCATATAAAGGTTTACATAATATAAAATATAGACCCAGTTTGATCTTTCAATTTCAAAGCTATTTTGTAGTATATATATAAGCACACTAGTACTAGGATCATGCAAGACCATCACCAACGTGAAACGTTTTAGTAAATTTTAAAGATTTATAAATACACTGAGGTACCATGTACCTTAATGTAGCGTAAATAATAGTATACATCTATATAAACATTAAAAATAATATATTTGGTAAGTACATGTATAGTTAGGTACTTATAGAGTGAAGGGATTTAAGAATGAGGTAGGTTAGGTCATAACCGTAACTCCTAATCGTGCATTACAACACGGGCATAGAAACTAGAGAAACATAAACTCACATTCAGGTTATCGTACACAAGTAGTTTGTGCGCTCGTAGAAAATTATTATTATCGGATGTACTTATAACTCAGCTATACCTAGGTATATAGGACTGTAGGACGTAGTAGAGTTGTTTGTGTACAAGTCATAGTCTAATAAACAAGGACTCTGTGTGATGAGATTTAAACTGTGGGTCCGCATAGTCCACAACCACAACCATGGTCATTGTGAAATGAAATACCTTACACAAAATTAGTACAACGTAGTAGTCGTAATAGTAAACCATCTCAAATCTCTTCATTTACGTTCGTTTCACAGAGTTAGAATTCACTCTGTTCATTCATGGTGATTGTTTGCTTGTACTTATATTATTAGGTATACTATACCCTGTATACGATGTGTAGCCATATAACTTATAAAGTTATATAGCCTTGATGCATTTAGAGTATACCTTTGGTTTACTTTTAGTTTGGACGATTCATTTGTGCTTTGAAGCATTGAAATTGAGAGAAATGGTTGTAGAAGTCTGTAGCTGGAGTGTTAAGTTGGAAGCAGAATCATTGCTTGCATTCATTTCACCATTGATAGTGAGCTGAACAGTAAAATCTTAAACTTGGCTTGCTTTCCTTGTTGGATTGGATGTATTGTGCACTACAGAGCAATTTCCGGTCTCGTAAAAACATGTGTTGAACGAATTTTACGGCAAACAGCAATAGACAAAAACTAAAAGGAATTTAGTCAGATCTCAATGTGTTATACTTGTTCAACTTTGTTAAACAACATCCCACGCATGCTATAATTCGAATTTCCATGTATCATATATCTGTGTACTGACTGTGCACAAGTATGAGGAAGAGAACATGACATGACAGCAAAGAAAGCATTAGAGCTGAAACCTGAAACAAGATCTGGACGCTTTCATCTTCAATTTCATATCGTTCCTAATTCTGTAATCATCGTATGTGTAGCAGAATAGTTAGTCAAGTACAACTAACAACTGTAGACTGAAAAGAAAAGTTCGGAAAAAAATGCACAGATTTCGGGTGAATAATCGGAAATAACGCAACATCATCTTGATGTCTACATGCATGTATCTTATACATATAGGTTGCTACAAATTTAGCTACGCTCTGTTTTCTATACTTATAAAAGTAAAAGCGTACTCAGTAAACCGTTTGTAAGTAGTAAGTATTCTGGAACGGAACTAGTTTTTACAGAAATTAGCTATGCCTCGTACGAATGAGTACACACAGCCATAACACTATTTGTAAAACTAATGCTCCATGTTTATAGCCAAGAAAATGACTAAAGTAATAATTATTATACTGCACTACAAATAAATCCCTAAAAATTCCAACACACACATTTAAACTTGTTTTTCATACATTAATTGTCACAAAATATGTATAAAAATTCCCTCAAATCCACTTAATGTCTGAAAAGAAGTTATTTGGAAATACACGAACTTTAACATTTGCTGTAAAGGAATTTGACTTGTTATTACTCCCTCATCCGAATTCTTACAACTAGTAACTCAGAAAGGGGAAAAAAATTCGTAATAATAACTAAGAATCTAGGGATGAGGGACCCGAGTGAGATATGCTATCATAAAAATAAAAGCACTCTTGTTTTATTTTTTCTCCAGAGATTACATATACGATACTGCCAGCCACTCATATTCCACTAAAAGATGAACTTTCTGTGCGTACGTATCACAACTCTATGGTACAAAAAATCACATTGAATACACAAATATACATTGTTACGAAATACAACTCCTTACAGATATAGCTACTAAAAAGACAGCCTTAATAATATTTCCATGCTGCTTCCTTCCACAACACTCCTCATGAATTTCCAAACGCAATACTCGGAAATGCATCGACTCGTGTCCTCTCCCATGCACAAACACTATACACAAACAACCAATACATTTTCCACGTTCCTATCTTACAATTGAACATCAAAATAGAAATATTACAACCAGATAACCAACCATAACAACAAAAAGCCAGAGAGATAGTAAAAGTCATCATTTTAGAATGCGTTTTTCAAAGTATGTATTTGTAACGTCATTGAAACAGTCGAACTTGAACTTGGTTGTTGTTAGTCATGTCATGACAGTCAAAGCCATAGCAAAGAAGCTCACCTCACCATTCATTCAGCTGTAACTCGATAAACTGTAAACAGAGCCATTTACATTATAAATGAACCTATACCTATATTACGCGTGTTCAGAAAGTCACACTACGTGCATTAGTCCTACTCAATCTCCCACACTCGCCTATGCATTAAATCGACATGG
>JAQFYB010008072.1:0-10151 GCA_034694085.1 Pogonognathellus longicornis
TTCTAAATCAGAATAATGATAGCAATGAGAAACATCAGTATCCTAAAATAAAAGAGACAAAGTTGTATTTTAAGCGGCGAGATTGCAAACAATGATATCTTACACACTGAGTTATTTACGTTCACAAAGTGTCAGCTTTAAAAAGGTCGTGGTTGAATAATATCTGTATCAATTGAGGAAATAATTGAGGAAATGCCAATAATATCTAGTGTAAGCCATAATAATCTGGTGGGTGCTTAAGCACCCTTAGTGGCTACGGCCCTGCACGTATTGCACCCCCTTCACAGCCCACCCCACATATACGGTACGAGTAAATCAACCATTCGAAATTTTATGTTCGCAATTTTGCGCGTATTACGGCTACTTGAAAACAATCTTGGTCAAGTATAGTAAAATTTAGTATAGTATTTGTTTTTCAAGTTTAACATTTAAACTTACAGACATTTTGCGCCGAGCGTGATTTTGTTACAATTTTCATTGATTTTGACCTAAATTTGTAAAATATTTGCGCACGATTTGTTGCAATGTGAATTGACTTTGACCTAAATTTGCGTTAATTTGGTCCAAGTTTGCTACAAAATGTATACTACGCTCAAAATATGAAATAGAAGGTATATAATAAAGGTTTGCTCAAGCCTTCCGAATATGTGACCTGCATTACGTCTCTTTTTCTGCCTAAACGATTTTATCAATTAGTAAATATTACTGTGAAATTAATATTTAAAGTAAAAAAGCGTTTTTTCTAAATATTTACATTCAATAGTTGATTTTAGTGATAATATAATAAATACTTACGTTGGCATTATTACTCCTAGTAGACATCGTTATAAAAAGTGAAATATATCTTAATATTGATTTAATTATTATGTAATAAATAAATACTACGCGGAATAAAACCATTAAAATATTTTATAAATCTTCCAATGGCAGAATAATTTTTCTTCTATCCCACCAAAAAACACTTTCAACTTTGTATTCGATTTATTCGTTTTAGAATACAACTTTAAAATATATTTAGTTATTATTAAGTTCCGATGTTGCATGTAAGTTGACTTGTTGATTGCAAATTGCAAGCACATTATTGTGTGTACGAGTTTATGATATGTGGCATACTATAGGATATGAACATATGAATGTATGTAGTATTATATCAATAAGCTAATAGGTACATAGCTTGATTGTAATCATGTGAGCTTCAATATATAAAGGAGGGAATAATGATAATCATAATATTATATGTCCTTGTATGTAAAACTAATGACACGAATGTAATTTAGTAGGTGATTATTAGCTGAGTAGTAGTAGTAGTAGGAGTCTCAAGTACTTTTATTGAAACTTGCGAAAGACTAAGGGGCTATGTTATACACATTACAAGCTTGTTAATACTATGGGAAAATGCACTATTTTAGGGACACTTTGAATCCTTTTACCTGGACAACCAAACTTTGCCCGAACCTTTTTTAAATTAAAAAAGCATAACTCTTGTCGAAAAATGTGAGACAAAGTTAATTTTCTAAAATCGTCAATGAAATTGCCTTGGAAATGTTTAGGATTAGACCCCACTTGCCATGTTTTATGAGGTATGAGTGGGCTGCAATACACAAGACACAAATCATCACGTCACTTTTTACGAATGAGAAAGATGGACATAGCCAATACACAATTGAAATTTCTCCAAGTAAAGGGAAATGAAATTGAAAATGTTCAAAATGATAATTTTAGAGCAATTTCCGGTGGAATGTTTATTTTTTATTTGTGAACAAATATTGTAGTTAATTGTAAGGCACTTTCATCTTTTATTAAAATTAAATTAATTTTTCATACGACTAATTAAAGTGTTGCTATAAATTGGTGAAATAAGCAAACACTAGGACACTTGGCACAACCACCATATCAATACTATCGAAATATAAGTATAAAGTGTTATAGAATTCAATTTAGTGGATACAAATGTTGTTATGACATATTTTTTAATTGTAATGTTTGTGCGCTTGAACATTTTTTAAGCATGTATACTACATGAGTTCTCGTAACATGTTAGCTGAATGTGGATGACGCAGAAAACAGTTTGTGACACTGATATCACGTGTTAGGTCATTCCTCTGTATGTATGCGAATGCGATTTAATAATTTTGAGGAATGAGCAAACATTTTCTGGCACCTGATACAATCACGAGATTTTTCCTTATGGTGTGCTTCATCCTCTACTGACTACTACAGGGTTTCTCATACATTTCTTACGCTATTTAATACATGGGTAGTCCTTGGACTACTCATGTATTAACTTTTCTTTGCTCTTTTCGCCTAATGAAGTTAGCACTTCGCTGGCCTCCGAGGCCAGCGAATTTCAAATACCATTGGGCAAAACAAAGCGAAAGGACTACCCAAGTATTAAGTAGCGTAAGCTATGAATGAGACACCCTGTAGTATACCTGCGTGTGAAGTAAAAACCTGCTCACAGAATTACACTGATATGGTTTTTCTTCCATTAAATTCCATCATGTTTCGTATCTTCAGCATGAGTCTTCTTAAAGTGCTGGTTGAGTATGGATGGCGAGGAAAACTGCTTTTGACATTCATCGCATTTGTACGGTTTTTCTCTTGTGTGAGCGCGCATGTGTAGAGATAAATTGTGGAAACTAACAAACATTTTATGGCACATGGCACAAGCAATAGATTTTGGTTTATGGCATCTAGCTTCGTGCTCAGATTTGTTTGCTCCTGAAGAGAAAACCCGTTCACAAAAATTACATTGATATGGTTTTTCTCGCGTGTGAATCCTCGTGTGTACTTGGAGAGATCCAATGGTTTTAAAATATTTCGAGCACATTGAGCACTTATACGGTCTTTCCCCTGTGTGGACCGAAATGTGACTAACAAGATTTCCAAACGTTACAAATTGTGCTGGACACAAACTGCATTTGTGAGGTTTTATTCCTGTGTGAATCTTCCTATGATTTGCAAGTCCTCCTTTTCTGGCAAAACGTTTTTCGCACACATCACATATGTATGGTTTTTCCCGTGTGTGAATTCCTAAATGCTCTTGTAGTGCGTATGGCAAATAAAATGCACGGTCGCAAATAGGACACACGTGAGATTTTCCATTCACATGAACGTTTCGAAGGTGAGCGTCTCTACTGGTCTTTTTCCTAAAGGTTGTATCGCAAAGTGAACATTTGTAAGGGGTTTTGTCATTCTTGTAGGATTTAATGTGATCCTTAAGGAATGCCACTTTCGTAAATTTGGTTTCACAGAAAATACACCGAAACTCATTTTGTCCAACGAAGTGTTCTTTATCAATGTGTCGCTCTCGAGATTTTTCTGCAGAAAATAGTAAATCGCAAAAACTGCACTGGTATTCAAAGTTACTTTGATGGTATACACGTTTATGTCTTTCAAGAGACCCTTTGCATTTAAACAGTTTTAGGCACAATGCACATTTGTAGGGTTTCTCTCCAGTGTGATCCCTCATGTGAATATTCAAACTACTTCTCGTATAATATTGTTTATTGCACATTGAGCAATCAAATGAAATTGCTCTCTGATGAATATTTATAATATGATTTCGTAGATTCTCCATCGAAACAAACCGCTGGGAACAGATATCGCATTTGTAATGCTTTTCGCCAGTATGAGTCAAAATGTGTCTATGTAATTCAGATTTTGTTACATAACGGTTTTCGCAAAAGGGACAATGGTGTCGTTTATCTTTGGTAGTGTGACATACCATAACATGATTACTCCGTCTAGAATAATTTATAAATGTTTCTGAACAAAATTTGCATTTTAATGATTTTTCTCTTGTGTGCGTCATTATATGTATGCGACAACCACTTTTTGTTATATAGCATTTTTTGCATTGCGAACATTCAAACTGCTTTTGCAATTCTAGACTTGACTTTCGAGGTAACACATTTATCCCACTTGAAACCGTTGAAATGCGATCCAAAACTTTAGTATTACCATCAGCTGAAACAAGCTTGTCTAATTTGACAGTTGGGAACTTGAAGTACAAATGAATGTTTTCCCGCTTCAATTTGTAAAGTCGAACGCTGCAATCTCTGTGAACAAAAGTATAAATTATATAAACATTAATCGATAAACAGGAAGTTGTATTGTAGATTTTGTTTTAAAAAATATTCAAAATATCTTAAATACTTTCTTCCCCTTCTTTAAGAGGGTATTGATTGAAATGCCCCAGTGCTTACCCAAACAGTCCCCCTTAAATTGAGTCTATATTATCAGGTACCAGGTGCAAAGGGTAAGACGGTCTCATATTGGTCTGACAAGCGATTTATATCTTGTAAGTAAGTACTTAAAGTTGGTTTGAAGTCATCCGACCGTAAGTATTGACGCAATGCTTGCAGTCGGATTACTTCAAAAGACAACCACTTTATTCCAAGAAATAATTTACTTGTCAATACGTATTTCATAGGACATAGATATTGAATTTAGAATGCTGAACAAAGTTTTTGCAGGTAAATAGGTTGCAGGTTCACTGCCTTTGACATCAGTTGTTATTTCATCACCCATGAAATATCAAAAGGCATAACTTCGAAGGTTTTCTATACTTAAAAAAGTATGTTGAATCCAAAAAATACTGGCTGTGCTGTTCAGAAAGTGGTAGCTTGAGTTGTAGAGCTAATCTTTTAGTATAACATGAAAATAATTTCTACTTGACTTTTAGTGTGATTAGGGATTACTGTAATTATCGTTCGATAATATTTCAGTGTGAGCTTCAACACCTATAACTACGTCGTTTATATTTTAATCTAGTATCGGAATATAATATATAGTATGGACCAGTAGCGTATTTAGGGGGGTGGGCTAAAAATAGGTTTCTACCAAAATACCAAAAAAAGAGGTTAAATGCAAAAAATCTCAAAAATTTTCGTCCTACACTCGATATTGTTACAATTTGCATTGACATTGGTATAAATTTTCGCACTTTTTGGTAAAATTTGCTAAATGTTTTTCGCGTTACGCGCGATATTGTTACAATTGACATTTACTTTGGTATACATGTGCGCACTTTTCGGTAAAATTTGCTAAACTTTTTTCGCGCTACACTTGAATTTTTTTGTAACTTCCATTGGTTTTGACCTAAGTTTGCGCAAATTTAACAAAAAATTGCTAAATTTTTTTCGCGCTGCCCGCAAAAATTATCCTATATAACACAGCTTTGCTCAAGACCAACCCCCCCCCCCCCAATGTGGGACCTGCGGATACGCACCTGGTACTGACAACAGTAAGATAATATAGTTATTATAATGTATAGTATTATAAGAAGTAATGTACTTATTAATGCTTGCTATCGTGTTGTAATATTAAATTAAAATAATTAATAAAAAAAACAAGCATGTTTTTTTTTCGAATGAAAATTCATACATCTGAAAAACCATGTTTTCAAAGCTCCATTGTAGTTTTTTCTATGTCGAATTGTCAACAGTTTGGGACATGGGTGCACTTGTAATTCCTAAATTTCGCCAGAGTGTATCTCAGCCATTTTTATTTAAATTAACTGAAATTTTAACAGGAGATTGGCAATACGATTCGACACCGTGGGAAAACCCAAAACTTTCAAAAAGTTGGCGTCATTTTTCAAATTTTAATATATTCGAATTTTGACAATGTATGTAATTTTTTATTAATTTATCGCTTAATTGATTGTTGAAATGCTTTTAACATTTATTTAAGTCAAATTACAGAATAATTAATAAATTTCATAAATTGTCAAAAAATGGCAATACATCTTTAAAAACAAGGTCTTTCAGGTGAATATATTTTCATTGAAAAAAACATGCTTGTTTTTCGTTTACCGAAATGTTTCATATTTCCCTAATTGATAATTTCGAATTAAAGCTGTGCAACTCATATTTGTTTGTCCGTTATGTCAGATGACCCATGGACGACCTATTCATCCGGCTAACCTTTCCCTTATTAAAATTGACTTAGCGAGCTAACTGACATAGCCTCTATTCTCAATTAAAATAGTTGCAACGTTGCTACTTCTCCTTCAAAGGACAGAATACATTGATATAAAATTCCCTGCAACACTACAACCTGTTTGCATGGGGAAATGGCAATTTTTTCCTCGCCCCCGCAGATGGGCAGGTCAAAATTATGTGGAAATCGGAATTTTTTTGGGGAAATAGGGTAACGGGGAATTCGGAATTTTTTTGGGGGAAATGATGTAATGGAGAAATTGGAATTGTTTTTAGGAAATGATGTAATGGGGAAATCGTAATTGTTTTGGGGAAATGATGTAATGGTGAAATCAGATTTTATTCCGGGAAATGTAGTTGGTTCCCCTTTGGGAGGCGGGGAAATTTTTGGGGAAATATAATTAGACATCCCAGTGCCACATCCCTGTTAGGACGAGAGGACTAGAGAATAAATATCTTTTCTCTCTAATTAACCTGCATTTTTAATTAAGACTAGATTTTAATTAAATGTAAATCTGACTTAAATGAAGGTATAAAATATTGGATTAAAGTATAATTTAGGCTGCATAATAACATCATCAATAAGAGTTGACTATACACACTGCTGTATTCATTAAGAATTGTTGCTGATTGTAATTTAAATTTTTAACATACCTGTAACTAATCTATAATAAATATATTGAACTGCTGAGAAAAATAATATTTATAACTTCATTTTATTTTAATTCATAAAATTGTCCATAAACCTCTCTGGCAAAGAAAATGGTTTACACATAACGTGTAGTAGAAACACTGCTCTTTTGTGTACGTCCATTATGGACTGCTTAATATTAGTTTTTATATATTTTAATTTCAAACCTTAATAAGAAAGTTTTCTTTGATTCCAGAAGTGGAGTTTCACGAGCAGTATAAAAATCGCTACAATTATTATTATCGTTTCTTCCAAAATTGGAAACGAAATCCTGAAATTTACAAATTGCAAACACTATTATTTATTATTACAGTCATTAACATGATACACATTTGAAAAGTAAATGAAAGCTATAAAATTGATTCACTATTTAAAAACATTTTAACAAGCAATAAAAAATCAATTCTTACTTTTTTGGCGTGTTGAAGAGACATTCTTATAGTAAGTTGGAGTTGGTTGATTTGTGATTGAATTTAGATTCTATAACACTGCGTGTATAAAAGTAAGATATATAAATATATTTTGTACTGAATTCTCTGCTTCAAATAAATCAGCAAAATTTATCTGCAGTTATTTTAGGAGCACTTGTTTTGGTAGAGAGTATTTTTGTCGGTTATTGTTTATTTCGCGAGCGGCTAATAATACACGTTCAACGGCAGCGGCCGAGATTGATATTATGATTTATGATGTCCCACAAGGTCTCTCAGTCTCAGTTATCGTGCCTTGTGTGTTAGAACTTAAGAAAGACTGAAGGGGCTATTATATACACAATAAAGAATTATCCTACTTACTACTCTCAAGAGCTCACACTGAACCAGATTTTTTCCAGAATTTGAACACGTTTAAATACTTCTAAACCTTCAAATGAAAAATGTATATGACATAACATTTATTCAAAAATTCATGACATTTGAATTATTGAACTTCTAGCTTTTCTTAACTCTATTTATTATAGATACATGGAGTTTTTCTGTATTTGACTTAATCCGACCCTACTTAACCTACCTCTACTTCATTTTTCAAAAATAAAATGCTAGCATAATGACACACTTCCATATTTAGGTTTTGAAGATTACAAGATTGTGATAAAGACTTTTTTCTTTTTTACAATAGGAAAAGAACTAAAAGTTTATAGCAATCAACTTTCTATTAAGCTTAGCAATTTAAATAATATTGAATATACATGCATTCTAATACAATCTGATTTCAGGTAGGTACATTTTAACAATGTACAATTAATTACAATAATATTTATTTTTCAACGAAAAAATATTAAATAAACAACAAATAAATAAATACTAATCAAATGTGGTTGATAAAATGATAATTCATTTCAGTAAAAAATATTAAGAATGCTGTCTTGTCTTGCGTTTTATAAATACATGCTGAAGCCTTTTCTTCAGAAACCCCAGTACAATAGGACCAAGCGTAATTTCAAAACATTTCACAAATATAATCCATACTTTCAGCGATTAGTATGCTTCATATTTGTTTAATTGTTGAATTAACTAAACCATATGTCGCACTGATTTGAGCGCGCGTACATCTATAAAAGGACATGCTGATTTTCTCATAGCTTTTACTTTTTCAACTTTGTTCTTCCCATTTGAATTAAGCTTTACGCATTTTTAATTAAAAAAGTTTATAATGACATCGGCTTTCGGTCTCTCTTTTGGATTTTGTCGCCAGCACTCCAATATAATGTTCACGTATCTACACAAATGAAATAGTAAAATTTAAACAAATATATACTGATTGCATAAGAAAAGTATAAAATAAATAAATAGCTCATAAGATTTGTACAAAATATTTGAAGCAAGGTTTGGTTTTCGACATCTCATTCCGTTTTTCAAATTTTCTATGTATTCTATACTCCAGCTCATCCCTGGGTATGGAATTTCTCCAAGGGAGTAAATTTCCCATAACAGCACACCGTATGCCCAAATATCAGACTCAATAGAAAATACCATATCCTGCAAAGATTCTATAGCCATATATCTCCATGGCAATGGTTGCTGCAAACAACAAAATATTCACACGAGTTTAATTTAAAATATAATTCAATTTATTTTGATAATAATTTTCAAAGTTTCGAAAATTAAAGTTAATTTAAAATTTTAATAAGAAACATTGAGTAAAACTACAACAACAATGTTAACAGACTATCTTTTATGGACAAGTACATACGAAATTGCCCAATTTATTTCTAAGTAATAATTTTTTACCACTACAAACTTTCATAAGTAATTTACCTGTTGTTTTTTTACATAACTTGTGTAGTCGTAGAGTCTTCGTGACAATCCAAAATCCGTAATTTTTGCTACTTTGTTTTCGTTTAGTAATATATTTCGTGCAGCCAAATCTCCATGAATTACCTTTAGTTTTTTGTTAAATTAAAAAAAACTCAATAATTAAAACTAAAATATATTGTACATACATCTAGGTAAGTAGTATTTGCCTAACTTTGTACTCACATTATTCTGCTGAAGATATTTTAGCCCATGCGCAATTTGACAGGACCATTGGTTTAACTTTTCTACCAATTTGTGTTGATTGGACTGAATGGAAGCCTCCTCTGATCCATTCACATATTTCACTCTGTTTGGAAAAGGATCAGACAAGTATTAATTTTTTGTTAATTTCAAAATTCAAATAGTCTTACAAAAAATGAGTTTTTGCGTTTAAGGTGACTTTGGAGTATGACCGTTAATACTGCCAGAAAACCAATAACAAATCAAATATATATTAGCCGGCAGCTCGTTAATGAAAATAAAATCCTGGAGTTTGTAAACTTAATATTGCTCTACAATATTGTACATTCCAATTTTAAAAAAATAGTAAAATATAGGAGAAGATCGATTTTGAAACTTTGTAAACCAATATTAACTTTACAAACTAAAGTATTTGATTTGCATTAACGAGTTTCCGGCTAAGTGGTACTTGAATTTGTAAAAAAATGAATCATGATAGTCCATTATAATAGCTGTATGCTATAGAATTATAGATTCCGACCTCACAAGCCTCCTTAACGGTTTATTAAACAGACCTTTGTTGTTGTGAGTCTTCTCTTAACAGTTTTAAATGTGTTTCTAAACTTCCCAGGGGACAATATTCCAAGAATACAAGTAACTCTCCTATAAATATATTTACAATGAAACAGGTTAATTGCATAGCATTAAATACAAATAAATACTTTGAATAAGCGCGGTGTTGTTTGTACCCTTTGATAACATTTCAGAGAATGCTCCAACAATACGAACAATATTTTCATGTCTCCCCAAATAGAGCAAAATTTTTAGCTCAGATATTAAAGCTTTTAAAAATTTCTTCTCATTTGACGAACTCAGTGTTTTCACAGCCACTGGTTGCCCCCTCACAATTCCTTTATATACAGTTCCATATTCTCCACTTCCCAATAGGGCATGTTGTTGAGGCGGAGTTTGACGTCATTTGTGTGGGAAATTTAAAAAGGTGTCCAAAATAAAATTGAAATGAGACGAGTGAAGCTGAGAGAA
>JAQFYB010008073.1:0-10145 GCA_034694085.1 Pogonognathellus longicornis
ATAACATAGCTTCAACATACAATATTTGTATAATAATGATAATGATACTTTTTTAACATTACAGTTTTGTGTTATACATAAATGCAAATAATATTACATGTATAGATTGGTACTTGGTGCAACTAATTATAACAGTATAAAATGTGTAGGTCTGATTGATGACTTATGATTGATGTAAATCACTATATATAAACTCGTGTATACATAAGAGACTTACTAGTGAGTTGAGAATCCAATATGACTGTTCTATGCAGGATATGAACCATATCACCTTGGCGTGAATAAATTAAAATGTTGCATATCAAAGAAAACGAAAATGCCAATACTCCCAGCAATAATATGACTACACATCCAGAAGGAATAAAGGGAGAAAACAGTTGGCACAGCAAAGCAAAAATAAAACTGAGGGTTGAGAAAACAGTCACTAATAACGATCCAAACCAACAACCTAATTTTAATTTACTCTCTTGCTTTACCAATAAGTGTTGTTTAGTACACCATCTTAAAGGCACTCCATAGGTGTACACATAATCGTATATTTCAAATAAATTTCGAAGTCCCTCCACTAACACCACACTTGCCATTCTTGCTACTATTTTGTAAAGAAGTCGTACTTGAAATCTCAAACATTATTGAATGCCCTTAAACGATATTTTAAGAAGTTGGCATGAAAAGTCACTTCAAAGAGTCAAACCTTCTATGTAAACTCTGGATTGTACTGCCAATCAACCTCCAATATTGTGACCAGGTTTGGAGAAAGTGCTTTCTTCCCGGAAAACCTAAATCGATTTCCCAGCGTAGCCGCGCCCTCGTCGGGGCCAAACTAAAAAGTCCTAATTTACCGTAAAACCCAGTTGCGAACCTCTAATTTCTCACAAAATCAATTACCGGGTTAATATTTTTCAAGCAATCAATTTTGCTAAAACCTGAAATACTAAATATGACAATTACAATATTTAATTTTTGTTTGCAAATTGTTTTATTTGTTATTACATTCCCAGGAAAATATTATATTGCATCGAATTACCATCATTAAACAGTTGAAACTAAATTATATTTTAAATGATTAACCATTATGTATTTTTACCAGCCGGGCAAGTTTACCAGAAGAGGGGCAATAAAAAGAAATTATATGTAATGTAGGGCACTCCAATATGAGCTAATTGTATATTCTAGCAGGCCCGTATTCAGGATCGTAAGCTTGGGGGAGGGTGTACAGCAAGGGTTTTTACAGAAAGTTATGAATAGTAGAACAAAATTCTAATATGAGGAACAATTGAGTGCTTACAGCGCTTTGAATTATGTCCAAACCAAGTGAAAACACATCAAATTCGCGCGTAGCGCGAATTTTTTTCGAATTTGTTGAACTTTTATGGTAAAATAAGCTATTTTTGTAGATATAAAACGCACGGGGATGCACGTGTACCCTGTGCACCCCACCCCCTCTGGATATGTACCTGTATTCTATCTAACTTTCCTCAAAAATCGAAAATGCAGGGAACTATTTTTGGTCTTTGGGAACTAAATTTACTTCCTTCCTTTTGGGAATCAAAGAATGTTTGTTTATAAGTTTGTGAACATTGAACACAAAGTTTTTAATTCCAATATTCCCAGCCTTCTGCTGCTTATTTGGTCTTGAATTGGAAGGGGTTGGATTAAAATATTTTGCTGTTTCCTTGTAATTGAAACTGATATGTCCACAGGTAAAAATGTTTTTTTTGCCCTTCCTATGTCAACATGATGAGACTGATTTAATTCATTGAGAGTATAAATTCATATTGCTAATACACCCTAATTTATTAAGGTTGCTGACGTCGGAATGGCGCATAATGCACAGGCAAAAGAAAGTGAAAGTATCGTTCATAATATTATAGGTGCAAACAATGATAGAGAAATCTTAAATGTTTATTAAGATATAGACCGTATAGTATAATTGTCTAGTGCAAAAAAATATGGGTGGGGCACGGGCATAGTCGTGGTCCATAGTTAGAGCCAAAACTGTAAGAATGAATTTTTTATACTGTGCCAATGGTAGAGTCGAAATTAATTAAACATTTTTGAAAAGTTTTATATTTCTCTTTTATTTCTCAGATTTGTATAATTGATAATAGTTCAGATAATACATTGGTACGTTATAAATAATTGCATATTTTAAAACAGTTACGGACTTGTGCATTGTTTGCATTGCACTCGCCGACGTCACTCTGCACATGCAGTGTTTAATATAACTTCAAATAGGATATTACAAACAGGATAGCCAAGCTTACAATTAGTAGAGTAGAAGGTTAAGTACTCATGAATAAAATTCTGTTTAGAAATTGAAGGATAGTGCACGAAAATGACGTATGAAAATATGTTCATAAGGCGCCAACAGGACATGTCAAAGTATTCAACTATTTCGCATTTTGTTTCATAATTGTACCTGCATTTTATTGAGGTTTAAATAGGTTGACAATGTGACTGAGTTTTGTAACTATTTGTAAAAATAACCAGAAATATCGTAATCAACAAAATACTGGTTTTCTTGTATTTCCCAAAATGAATACCTTGCACTTGTATTGGAAACAAAGGATTCATATTTAGTGACGTCAAATTGTCTATATACTGTGCGGCCTGAATACTTGCACTCTACTAAGTTTGAGTATAACAAAGTATTGTCAACACACTGTATAGCTACACCATATGTCCAACATTATTATTTTATTATATGTTGTGCTACTATATACTATACTACTAGACAATACTAATAGTTGGTGAGTTGGATCTGAGTGTGACGGTTGTGTCCGTGAAGTTGTGCCTTTGCTTCGCTTGATAATTCGGTAAAATTAGGAGCTGGTTCTTCGAATTTTTTGTCTAGTGGTAGCTGTGTGTGTGGGGAATACAGAAGTGTAATCAGTGATACAGTGAAGTGAACGTGTGACCTGGAATTTTGAAAATTGTAAAAATTTTGATCGGGCCATGCCGTCTCTGGAAAATCAGTCCTCATGGTGTTTCCTGTGATTAGCATATCTGGCGGTGGGCAGCATTAGCTGGATAACCAGGGGGAGAAGGATGAGGCGCTTTGTGCTTGACACTCATGTAAGTCTCAACGTGTCCATCATCCGGAATAAAGCTGATCACTTCGCCTTGACGAACTGAATGAGAGTAGAGCAATGGGAAGTCTTTACCTGCATTCTTCGAGTTTCTTGCTTAATCTCATGCTGTTACTACTGTGTTCCAGGAACTGCAACCCCGAGAGACACAAACAAGTATCGTCCCCTACATCACAAGCTTTACACAGTCTACCGTAGCACTGCATTCGCCTTAGTGTATAAACTATAGTTTTATTTCAATATACAATATCTGTTTTGTAAAGATCCAACTCACCAACTCCCCGAATTTGCATATTGCATATCATGTATACGAGATAACAGGAATACATGCATTCGGGTAATTACAATTTTGATTCATAAGTCCAATGATCACAGTTTTCTCTAGGTATGTGTATAGAATGGTATAAGATATAGAGAATTATTTTGTATTACTGGAGTATTGATATGATAAATACTGGTCACGGAGCCTGAGTGCCCGCTTCTGTTTGTGCGAAGGACTCTATAGTTGGTTTATTCCACTTGTATTAACTTTTATGGTCACACGGAACGGTGTGTTTAGTATATAGGGGTAGTAACCTATATTTATGTGTACATTATATACCTATGTATTTCACTGTAATTTCTGTCTCGTACTTTCGCTGTACTATGTTTGCAGCACATTAGTTTTAAGGTCGTGTTTGTGATTGGCATAAATATTGGAAATGAATTGTAATTGTTGTGATCAGAGTTCGCCTGCCCACTGGCTAGCGGGCAAATTGGTAGTTGGCAAAAGGGGCAAAATGGTCGTTTTCAGTTTTACGTTGCCGGGGGGCAAAATTGGCAAAATGGTATAAATTGAAATGGGGCTAAATAAAGCACACAAAACTGGAAATCAGCTTGAGATCAAGCACAAAATTCAAAGTTTATTAATTTTTGTCAAGTCAAAGTTTATTTAAAGTGTTCTAAAAATTGTATTCACGAGTACTCAGACTTCAGAGGACAACAATCTCCCAAGGAGTCGACAATAGAAAATATTATAAATATATTACACTGGATGAGGATTAGGAATACTTATTTTACATAATACTTTTTTCACACGGTTGTGTAGCAAATAATATTATATTTGCGAATGTCAAGTTTACATTGTAAATACTCAATTTAGTTGAATGCATTTGAAATCCAGCGCCTAACTTATAAAATGGCCATTTTACCCCTTGCTAGCCGTTTTGCCCTTTTTTGCCAGCCGGCTGGGCAAAAACAATTTAAGCCGGCAAATATCGAACTCTGGTTGTGATCGATGATGCTAAATATTGATCAATAAATACCTACCTACTAGAGGTGTCAACGGGCAGATATTTTCCAACTCGAACCCGCCCGAACTCGAAAATTTCAGACCCGACCCCGACTCGAACTCGGAAATTTTAAGCCCGAACCCGCCCGAACTCGCCCGAACTCGAAAAGTTCAAGCCCGAACCCGCCCGAACTTTGTTGCATTACATATCATTAAATGAATAATAATTGAAACCAAATTTCATTTATACAAGATTCATTATTATTATCTAAACGTTCATCTGACGATCGTATTTATGGATTTGATTAATATATTCAATGACTCCATGTTGTACATTTCGAGCCCGAACCCGACTCGAAGCTGTTCATTTGTTGCCCGAAACTCGCCCGAACCCGAAACAACTACAAAGTTTTGCTGCCCGAACTCGCCCGAAAACGAGTTCGGGCGAGCGGGCAACGAGCTGGCTCGGCTCGTCGACACCTCTACTACCTACCTATACTAGACAATACTACCATATATAATGTACTATATTACTACATGTACCATACTGGTTTTGTTGATATTATGACTCGTCTTTCGGGGGGTATGTGCTCCTTGACTTGAATGGCTACGACAGTGCTACTAGATACTAACTAGCATTTTTATTACTTTCCTTTCGGGGGGCATGCACCATCTTGAACCCCTTGGCTACGACAGTGCTACTATATACCATTCCACTATATACTATAGTATTACATACTATACCACTTTACTAGAGACCATAGTACTAGCGTTAGAGAATCTGCACAACAGACAGACAAACAGAATGGAATACCATTTCTATAAAGTGGTTGACACTACTTAATAATACATTATTGAATTAAATAATATCTTGCCCTTCAAAAGACGAACATTGCTTGTCTGTAACGTTTAATGATAGGCCTTAGTTTGCTAGACAATTAATATTTTGTAAAATGTTCCTTTTATCCAACTAACACATCCAATTATCAGGGATCTCGAAAACACGGTACCGCCGGTACCCGCAGGCCTTTATACATGGCAGATCTAAAACCATGCCCCTTTTTGCTGCAAAAACCCTCCAAAGGCAAACCCCCGCCCCCAACTTGGAAGGTCGACTATGGTCACACCCCCCCCCCCAACTTGCAAGGTCGACTATGTTCACCCCCCCCCCCAACCTGCAAGGTCGACTTTGTTCAGCATTTAGGATTTGCTGGTTGGTGCCAAATTTAAGATATGGCTCTAGTCCAGGCGCGTAGGGAGGAGGGTTGCCCAGGTTGCTCGGGCAACCACCAAATATTATTGACATTTTGTGTAAAACAATGTAATATATTAAATAATAAATATTAGATAGTGCAAATATTTTCTTTCTTCAACGTTCTAAGACAAAATATATAATATAGGAGGCATATAAGCCTGTATTGCTTGAGTGAGCAAAATTTGAACTTCAATGTTGTCTTAAATATTATCCTTATATAGTCTGTGGTTCAATTGTACATTATAATTCAAAGCAATTCACGAAGCTAATAAACTTTGGAAAATGAGATGCTCAATACATTAGCAGTAAAATAAAACATAGTTACCCAGTTAACACTACATTTGACACAAACATTCTGTCAACATTATTTGTAGTGTGATATTAATGTAGTAGGATATTCTACCTGGGTAATACTCATTTTATATCGTTTTACGAAATTTGAATTTTCTCCTAAAGTTGAAGAAACGGGGAGAAAATTTCAACTCAAAATCAAAGTTAGATAATGTACCTACCGTTCTGCGTTGAAAAGTCGTTGTGACCTGTTGTGATTTTTAACTACGCTGTACGCATGTAGGATAGGACGACTTATTAGAGTTTTAACTGACTAACCGAACATGGTGCGATGTGGTATTGATTGTACAACGGGAAAAATGTACCTGTTATGTGTGTACACATATTATGACAAACTCCCTTTAAGTACCAGAATCCTCGGAAATATGACATGTTAGTTTGTTGCTATGAAAAATCAGCTTTTGAATTTCGTAATTTTCAGGGTTTATTTTTAAGTAAAAATTGTATTAAACCAAAACTAAGCAAGAAACTACTTAATGACAATTTTATATTATAATTTATAAATCAATATGACACATGAGTTTGGAAAAACTGATAACACTGTGGTACAGGCCCTACATACTCTGACTCAGTATGGATTAAATATAATGAATGATGTGTTGTATGAGAATTAAAATACCCAAACCCAAGCAATTAATTAAGACGATGACCAAATCCGGATCCCGGTAAACCAGTTTGTGTTTAATATACTGAAAATAAGGAGACCGGTAATTACAATTAGTTTTGTATACGAGAGATAGAGAGAGAGATCCAAACAGAAGAGAGGCGGCAAAGGAACTGAAGCCAAGATGGAGAATGCGGCGTGGTATAGAGCGGTTGGTTGGATGAGTCGCGGTGCTGTTGGTAGAGGAGCCCGTGGGTTCTGATAATCCCCCCACCCTTCAAAGAGGTTGTGGTATTGAAGAGATCTTGTCGCTGACGGATTTTCTCGTGTACAGAATTAAATATGTATTGATTTGCGTCTTTTTTTTCGATTGTTTATCAGTCACGCTGATTTTGACATTTGCTGACGAGATATTCCGTAGAAAATTGATACCAAGTAGCTCTTGAGTATTTCTGTATGAATTCCAAAATACTATGTTGTTTCTTCTGGTGTTGTGAATCCTTTCTCTCCGATGACCTCCTATAATAAAGTGTTGACGTATACAGCTTCGTGAATACAAGCAGCGTCGTGACGTCAAAAATAGAGTAATTGCTCTGTTCATCATGTAAAGGACGGTTTCTCCAGTCTGAGCAGTTCCGAAGCTGGTTGAAGTTGTTAATTTTTTTCAATTGCTCTGCAATTCCTTCCAATTCCGTCTTCTCGTCGGGGTACAATTTTGTGTAGACACACTTAGTGTCTAACACTGATGTTGAGTAGATTCCAGAGTCCCTGTGGAAACAGATGCTGCCGTTGTCCATCCCGTTAGTGAGTTTTTAGTCTTCAGGTTGCTTTTGAATCCGTCTTTATCCAACGATGAAGATTATAAAATAATTATTAAACTAAAGAACTATAAGGTTTATTTTTTTTTCTTTTTTTCTTAAACTGATTTGTGATTTTTAAACTTAACCTATGATTTAAATTAGATATTGTAAAGTCAAAATTAATTCTCGACTTCTGTACTGACCAGTGTACATTTTTTTAACTGCCAAACGTACAATTTTCTTAGCATTTACTGGTTTTGGAAAACTTAATTTATTTTTATACCAATTTCTCTGTCATAATAAGGCTTTAAATTCTGAACCTGCCTTTTACAACAAATATTATCTTCTAACAGTATAACTACTGTCTGTTATTTTCTTTTCTAACTGATTTCAGAATCACAGGTAGCTTCTTAACTTATTTTCCATAACTTTGCATTTTTATTATCACCCCCAACTTTGTTGGCGCGACTGCTACCTTTCTTTAATTATTTTTGTACTTCTCATCTTCTTATCTGCTGTCATAGAAGTACTACAACCAGGAATATTATTTCTTCAGCATTATTTTTCCATTTTAACAAAAAAATTCCTTTCTTCATTTAACAAATATTTCAAAATCTGTGAGAACCTCCTGGGAATTACCATCACTTTCAGTGCTATTATTATTAATGAGTCCAATTCGGATTTACCCTCATCTATTGTGCTAATCATTATTATTAGTGAGCCCAAATTAGAGTTTACTCTCACTTATAGTGCTAATTTTTATTCTTAGTGAGTCCAAACACGGATTTACCCTCACTTTTAATGCAATTTTTTTAATCCTTAGTGAGTCCAAAATAGGATTTACCCTCACTTTTAGTGCTATTTTTATTTTTAGTGAGTCCAAAATAGGATTTACCCTCACTTCTTACTATTATTGTGAAAACTAACTGATTTCTGTTCAGAGTTAACACCTGTGCGATTTCTTTCAACATTATTATTCAAATTATATTTACTGATGCAGTGTCCAATGGCGCCTTCGAACTTACTACATTGCCGGCTATATTATTCGCACTACTTGCACTATTTTTATTACTCGCACATTTAATTTCTTTCTTTGCACTGTCAATTCTTCAACATTTAACGTTATTCTATTTTTAATTTTCAAAATTCGATACAAGCATTAATTTTTCTAAACAATAATCTGGATCTATCGCGGCCGACGATTTACCCAACAATTGTTTAATATTTTATTGCATTCTAAATCATTTTCCTGTTCCTGTTTAGCCTTTAATTAAGATCTGGGCTCTTATACATTAATCAAAACGTAAGAATAACATTCAGAAAATCTTTTCACTAATTAGTGCTATTGAAACTCGAGACAACGCGTCCGCTATCTGATTCTCAACACCTTTTTGTGTTCTATTTTTTGTCAAGATACTAATGTAGCCTGTGCCCATCGACCTATTTTAATTCCTTTCAGGATTAATTAATTTATTACAATATTAAGTATACGTGTTATTCATGCTTGTAATCTTTCCTTAATCATTCATATGTTGTTTTAATGCGTTAAATACTGTTTTCTGATTTTTACTCCAATTGTTTGAAGTAGTTTTACGTTCAATTTACTCAATGGTTCTCAAATATCTGTATAATGTTGAATGAAACTTTGCTAATATTCAACATTCCTAAAATCTACGTTGTAAACTTGTACAATCATGATTCTACTTAATGGCTTTTATTTCATCTGTGTGCATTTTTAATTCAATATTCACTTACTATTTAATTCTCTTTGAGCGAAAACTTCTCTCTAATCATAGTCAATCTTGCATCCTCTAACGTTATAATATACTCACTATATCTCAGTGTTTTAATTGATCATTGAGATTTTTTTTTAACTAAACAATTATGGTCAACAAAACAAAAAACAAAAATTCCAATTCAATATTTTTTTTGAGTAAGTCGCTAATAGTTTCGCAACTACTAGTTTAAATTTTCGCCTTCTAGTGGCTGACTAATCCATTCTTGCCCCTGCTCTTGGCATGCAGCGGCTGGAAGTTTACTGTAACATTGTTTTTCTAAATGACCATATTTTCCACAAAAACTACAAAGTAAATTACATTTGTTCCATTGATTGGGACCTGAATTCTGATTTACCAATTCTTGTTGTGTAGAGGAGCTAGGTATATTTTGACTATTAATTTGCCCCTTATTTAATGCACTATTATTGCCATTACTGTTTTCTTGATGTTGATGAGGGATACTATCTTGGCCATGCGACTGACTATGACCTGTGTTGCTATCGTACCAAGTATTTCCACAATTACCCTGACCTCTATAGCCTCTTCCGTAAAAATGACTATGTCTACCACGAAAGTATCCTCTTCCGCGGTCATTATTATAATTTTCGTGATTTTCCTGATTTTTATTAGCATCTGTATACTCTTTACCATGTTCACCATGGTTATGCTTATATTCCGTATGCTCATTATTTTTAACTTCAATTCCTGATGACTTAATTTTTCTCTTTCAGCGGCACAGTAACAATAATTTTTTCGTTAATTAGCAAGCCGGAATACAAACGAAGCTGATTAGTTAGCTAAATTAATTAAAGGATACAATTAGAATCCATACATACAGATTTTTAAGTAATTTGTAAATAATAGTAAAGTTATCTGGAATTAAATGATACAATTATACATCATTGCATGTTTTAAGTATTTTATATTGTAATTGAGATTGCTTGTTTGTAAATATGATTTTAGCTATTTGTTTTTACCAAAGCAAAGCTGAAGGA
>JAQFYB010008074.1:0-10145 GCA_034694085.1 Pogonognathellus longicornis
CTTTCCTGACGCTAACCTATTCACGTTCAAAGTGTGAGAGCCATCGTCGGCCCTCTGGTTGGCTTCGTTCCCCTATATTTTTACACAACTGCTAATTATATAATACTTTAAATAGTCAATATTTTAAAGATCTAGCACAGTCACGATTATATTGAAATAACGTTTCTAAAGAGTCTACTTAATTAATTCGTGTTCTTTGTCTTCCAACAGAGAACAAATAAAAGCTGAGAATCAGTAATTCATAATAATAGACGTTTTAATTTGTAATTATTACAAAATTTGAAGAACTTGGAAGAATCTCAAGGACGGTGTAGCGGATTTTGGCTATTCTCGCCGTAATTCAAAAACTGCTTAATAAAGCGGAAAACTGAGAAAAGGTCAATGGTGTCAATAGTGTGTATGTTGAGTTGACTGTTTAGTGAGTTACCACGAATGTTCCGTAATATTATACTAGTTATTGTTTAGCAGTGACTTTGAATTGGGAAAAATTATTAAACTAGTGGACATCCAATTGTCCAATTGATGGGCTTAAGGATTTCTTTCAGTTGGATTATTTTTTGACAAAAAATTGTTGAAGATTTTGAACTAATTAAAATAATAATTAGATTTATATATTCTAACATGTACGCTGTAATTTCTGTTATAATTAGTCTCTGTTTGGCTTGATATGCCAGTTATTAGTGATTTCGAATGACATAGGATTTATATTTAGTTTTAATTTATTATCACATGATCAATAGAGAACACAATATTTTTGGTATTTAATTGATAATATCATACATATACGGTACTAATACTAAATCATTATATAAACTATAAAATTTTAGTTGTTACATGTTTTACCACTGGCTGGCGACTGACTTGAAGAAAAATACATAGTAATAATATCACAAATAGTTTCCTAAACCTACAATTTTGGAAGGTTGTACTTTGTCTCTACAAATGGGACATTCGTTTTTGGTTCGCAGCCAGTCAGCTATACAATCCCAACAGAAAAGATGACCGCAGGGAGTGACACTGGAATTCTTTCGTAATTCAAGACATAAACTACATTTTCTGTTCGCTTCAATTTCGGGTTCCAAGCTATCGTTTGATTCCTAATGTATATAAATATATATACATGTTAGATATTACTTTATTCAATTTTTATAACTGGATTTAATAGAATTAAAAAGGTAAATCGTCTATTTTGCTAAAATGCTTACATTTTTATCTTTGACAGCTTTGACCTGATTTTGTTCAAAATTTTCAATTAAAGATGTGGAATCATGAATGGCTGTAAGCATTAAGTTTATTAAGCTCAGCCACATCAAATACTTCAAGTTCTTCTTACTGCTTTCATTTTGATTGGCGTACCACTTCCTTACCAAAACCTGTTGGTACAAAACAAATGGCATTTTATTGGGTATCATTTTTTTATTTCTATTTTTATTAGTAATATCTAATTATGTTGATTGTATTAGATATAATTAAATCTATACAACGGCACTCGCATGCACACACATAACATAACAGTGAAATGTGCGCAATAATGTTATTTGTATGTTATATAACGATTCTACACTATTAGAAGCCCTGTGTCGATCAAGAGCCCCTTACTTCTAAGTAAAAATGTAACCATTTGAATTTGCTAATGAACTTTTTTAATTACGCAAGTAACGTCGTAAGTTACTATGGAATTTATGTTCTATCATAGTTTAGGTGCCCGTGTTCGACACAAGGGTTCACTTTAACGAATTGATCTATAATATTTCTGTTAATAACAATACTTAATTAATCGATTATCATACTCACTGCCGTATCCACAAATCGATTTCGGGGAAGGGAAAATGCCCAAAAAATAGGTTTTTTGCCCAAAAATGCCCAAAATAACCTCTTTTTTGTGATTTCGGGGGAGGCAATTTACCCCCTTGCCCACCCCCTAAATACGGCTAAGATCAAACTTAAATGTTTAGTCAGTTCAATATACAAGCAGATAACGCGATAGGTCAAAAGGCCAATTTAACTAGGCAATGAATGAAATGAATGCTTATAGTACATAACTTAAAAACTGTTATGGGATGTATTCAATGAGATGCATTTTTTGTCTTAAAAATGTGTACTCCCTCGCCATCACACTAAATAGTTATTACATCATCAGGATATTGAGGGAAGGAATTTTTTTTTCCACGGGAACCTAGCCTAGCCTTTTTGTGGAGGTAGGGCTGCGTTTTAAATTTCCAGTGGAATATGTCTTTCAAGATTGAAGCCACACACTCTGTGTGACTGATTTCTAAAATGACAATTTTATATTTCTCATGTATTTAGTACCTACTCATGTTTCCTAGATTTTCAATTGTTAAACATCCCTGTCAGCATAAGACATACTTGAAATACTTCGTTCCGTAAGTTTAATTTATGCACTTATTGTTGGTTTAAGATGATGATTTAATCTGGACGTTTGTTCTAAATTAAAATTACATTGAATCGCCCAACGTGTAGATGAATTTCAAACTTTACCAAAACTTGTCAAAAAACGCCTCCCATATATCTGGGATTGAAAATTTCAAAGCAATTCCCCAAGCCTCTTTCAGGTATATTTATACTTCACTCTAGTCATATCTATGAACTTCCAAAACTAAAGCAGGAATTCCACATTTTGCCACGCCCTATTTGGGGGCTTGACTGAAGATACAGAACAATTTTGAGGGGACGGGGGAGATTTCCGGGGGAGCCTAATACCCAAGATCATGATTTATTCTATCCCTCATGCCCTCATATAATCTTGTGAATTCGACAAAAGCTGTGATGATTTTAGTAGGATAGTTCAATAGTAAAAATGGTATAATTCTGATTGAGCGCTTACGTATTCAACTCCGGTGACTCGCTTTGATAAATGATAAAATTTTCCTTGAATGTAGAATAAAGCTAAATGCAGCTGTGACAGAAATGGCAAGTAATGCTGAAAGATTTGGACAACCGTTAAACAAGAAAGAAGGAAATTTCTTCGTAGTGCACTGGGATGACCTAACATGTCGGTAGACCCCGAATAACCACGCAATGATAGTTGGCATGTCGTTTGTTGTCTTTGAATGTTGTGAACCAAATAATTTTCGATTAAACCCAGCGTGTACTTCATAACCGGTCTTCCGAATGTATGGCAAAGTATCATGACAGCAATCATCTAAAATTTTAAAACACAAGGTAACATTAGAAACTATTGTCTAACAATTACATATGAGAACTTATTTATTAGTTGTATTATATATGTGGAGTTAAAAAATTGAATTTTAACTCTATTTTATCTATATTGATTCTATTCTATATTTAAATGGTTTGTCATTAATCATCATAAATGATTGTAATGATGGTCCATCTTTATACAATTAAATAAATTACTATTAATACAATATTTACATGGTTTAAAAACTAAGCAAAATTGCTAAGCGATAAACAATAACATAGATAAGTATTGGGATATAATTGATAAGTTAGTAATGTGATAAAATCTTTTTACATACATTGCAATCTATGAACACAAAATTTATTAACTTTATTTATATTTGTAATAATTACATTTACCGTTTTATTAGGTATTTTCGAATGAGTTTCGTTAACTTGGAGAATCCCTGCGTACTCCTCGCCAAGTGTTTGATACCCGGATAAATTAGTCAAGACATAGTATGCTCCAATGGCACCGTAATGAATTCTGTTTTTCCACTTCATACAAACACGTTGTCCTAAATCATATTTCGTAAAATATACATACATTTTTACGCTCAATTAATTATGTACATTTTATAATAATTATTGATTTCTTTTGCAGGTGAAAATTAAATGAAGACATCAATTTTTCAGATATTAATAGACATTGCTACATACAACAAGGAAAAGTTTTGTCAATCGTGTGAAAATTCAACATACCGAAACAATTCTGGACAATTTCTTGGAATTCTTGCTCAATCTTTTTAATGAAGTCATTATCTTTCTGAGCTGCACGAATAATCTCCGGTGGGCCAGGTGTTTGTAATCCCATTTTTGCAATCGTGAAGAGTTTGTCTAAATCAAAAAATAGTTTGAAGTTAGTCAATGAAAAAAATGGAACACATTTTCAAATTAGTGTGGATTCAGTTCTAATCCTCATCGTCATATGTTTACAAATAACCCGGGGAGTGACGTACTGGATTATACGCTGGAAAAAGATTCTCGGCGACTGCGAATGAAACACTGTTTCAGTTGCAGCATAACCATAAAGTGGAAGCTGCTGCAAGAAAGAACCACTCTTTTTCCTCACAGTGTATGTACAACTTTACAACAGTGACTATTTATGTATATACTTCCAATTGAGTACGTAATAGGAATATACTACCATTCTTCCACGTTCTTTTATATACTTTTATCGTTTTGTTTGCTTCACGGGGCAATTTTTCTTTTTAAACCTTTTTAATCCAATTTTACATAATTATTTATTTATTGAAGTGTTCTTGGAACTCAAGGAGCTTCATACAATATTAAAAATGTAACTGCATGACGTTTTGAATATAAGATTTGGAAATATCGTGAATTCAGTTGAGACTGAAGAAAGAGAGAAATTGGCAGTAACTTTTGACTAGATTGACATATTATCTAAATGACGTGGAAGATTGGTTTCCCAAGACTATTGTTCATATAAAATTGAAGAATGAACAGAGAACCAAGTCACGCACCACAGCGGACTGCAGTAGAATCGACGAGAACATGAATGTGGAAAACATAAGGCAAAAGAGTAGATTGGTTAACTGACATCCTGTTCTCAGTGTAAACTAATGTACAAGGTGTAGAGAATGAATTTGTTGTTATAAAACTAAATACTTGCTGCTATACTCACTCTACGGGTAAACGGAGGAAGACAGACAAGAGGAGCCAAGCTTAAGTCAAAAATTTTTTTAACTGAAAATGTCCGTAAACTGTAAAGGAAAGACTTAATGAAGAAAACCAACTTATGTGTTAGCCTTTTGCCATGTAAATCGTTGATGAATACGAAGGAAGAAAACTTAATGCTAAGGATGTTAAGAGTTTCGTCGAATTACATTGTGGTTGGTAGTGGTGTACATTGCACCTTGCTTTACACTACAGTCAAGTTCGTGGAAAATTGGATGACAGAAATGTGTTAAATAATAAAAGGATGTTAGACAGTACGGATAAAGCCGAACCCAAAAAGGAGGAGTTGAGCCGTATTAAGGTGGTCCTTTCCGTAAAGGTCTTCTGAAGCGGCAGCTATCCATGGGAATGTGAATTTGTAAATGTTGATGGGATTGCATCGTTCTGTGCATTGCATATTGCAGTCAATTCAGTCCTGACTCTTTATGATACGAAGACCACTTTAAAAGTTCCAAGATCCACACAATCCAACTCTCTTGCTTTAAAAAGCATAATATCTGTGGATGCAATGCATATCGCCCTGTCCAAAAGCTTGAGTTGAGTGACGCGTAAGCGCTTGCGGAAATAGTGAAAAAATAGCCGACATCGCCCAGTCAATCGAGGAGGAAGGAGGCTGAAGAAGAACTTTGAGAATAATATTATCATCGTCATCATAGTGGTATAGTGACACAGCAGAAGAAAAGAACTATATTGAAGCTGAGTGTTTTCTATATCCCAGGCAGAGGCGATACTCGTCCGTCGTCCGTAGGTCGTCAGGCCAAGCCCTATACAACACATCACCAACAACGAACAAGAAGGAGCCAGCCACACTCACTAACTGCTACTGCACTCACAACAGCAGAATCCGAAGACACAGTAACAGTCAAAACGCAGTGAAATAGAGAAACTACCTACCTATTCTTCCAATGCTACACATTCAGCACAGTCTTTACTATCTTTCGTTTGTCCAGCTTGACTTGGTAGCAGACAGGCAAAGTCCCAGCTACGGGAGACAACAGCACGATACTAGTTAAGAAAAACACCGAACCGAAATACGGGGCGCCGGCAGGAACGAGAGAAATACACGCAGTCAACGGTTCCTTTCGGATCTGAAGATAAAAGCCATAGAATATAACGATAAGCCCAGCAGAAGGTACAAGCAGAACACTTTAGTATTTAGCCCAAGACTCTTCGTTCCGATTTGGCATACTGCATTTTGTAGTAGTCCAGCCATCCTATTTCGCTTGGAAGCTATCGCGCCCGTTGAATCACCGATTTCCAATTCTGTACTGTCTCTGTGTATTCGTTTTCTACAAGTCACACGAATATTACAAACAACCGGAGGAGCAACCTACAACATAAGTCCTGCGACTGCTACATATTACTCCGTGTGTCGGATCTGGTCCAGAATCTTTGTATCTCTATTAATCAACGGGCAGACGTTGACTGGAGTTGACGGCAAGCGAAACACCTGCTACAACACCTGAGTATTCCTTTATGTAAATCTCATCTTTCAAATATTCAACGTTTTCAAACTATTTCAGAACTGTCTCTTCCTCAGCTCACTCTCAAGTTGAAATTTTTGACACAGAACTTACGTTTCCGTTGTGTACAGTGTGTGTAAGAGTGTGGGTGGCTATTGTCCCGTCCGTTGATTAATCGTTGTACACACAACACAAGACGTTGGAACATCGTGGCTTGTTATGAATCATCACTAGCATTTTATGAAAGTATAATAGAGACGAATATCAACCGCAACAGAAAAAAGCCCGAAAAATAGACAGCAACGATAACACAACGGCGTATAGCAGCATTTGTACTGTGTTATTAATAGTTCTGGCTAAATAAATTACATTATATTGACTGACTGTGTAGCCTAGTTAGTGCTAAACCAAACTGACTACAGTAAAACCACAAACTGTACTAATGTACAAAAGTCAAGTGGCCTAGCGCTAAAAGATAAACTAGTGTCCAACTCATCAGCGTCTACTCCCAACCTCGTTTAATTAATTAAAAATTGTTCCAAACTCTTCTAATCTTCGCAAGTAGATCTTCAAAATTAATGAGCAAAAGTTTACAATTGCCTATTAATATTTTACCATTCATTATCCAAATTGTGCTGCAAAAATTACTGTGACTCAAAGGTTCTACATCATCCATCTGTTTTGAGCTTCAACTCATCTTTCCTCAACACTCAACACATCAATTTTAATTTAACTTCAACAGAGGTATGCCCGCACAGTCTTATTCCTCATTGTTACGCTTTGTAAAAACACAATTTTACTCTATATTACATTACACATATTATATTACAATATAATATAATATTACATTCTTGTCAACTGTATTTGATGTTTCAACTACATGTACTGTATGTATATAATGTAGAACAAGTTTTTAGTTTAATTATTAAGTGAGTATATAGATTAAAGTTAAATTAAACTACCCCCTTTGTATATGGCATCGTTATCATTGACACTTTGCAATGACAACTTAAAACTGCAGAAATAATTTTCCTATTTGTTTTTATGAGGAAGAGTTCAGCTTTGAAGTAAAGTTACCCTAAGGTTAAACCCAACCCCAAGCTAACAACAACGAACCAAGTATGCCGTTAGTGCTACTGCCTTAAAAGAAATCAGAATTCCCCCAAAGCATGCAGTGTTACCACTCGTAATCTACCACAATAAATCTTGACGTATTTCCCATTTAATTGCTAAAATGTAATAATCAAGTTATTTAAAAAAAGCCTTTATACTTTTCGGTGCATTTAGTAATATTTATACATCAGTCATCTGTGAAAGCAAATTTTTACAACTTGCTTTTGTAATATAAACGCACATCCGAATAGAAATGAAACTGGTACTATTAATAACTTATGTAACATGGGGCATTGAAAGTAGTTCATTGCTGAACTGCACAACTTATTTGTTTGAGCGTATAAACATTGGTGACCATAAAAAGAAATGTCAATTGATAAATGGTTTTTAAATAACCTTAACAGAGTTGTCCTATATTTGAGCGTCTTTTTATAGAGTTACTAATACAACTGACGACGAGTGAACTGAATTGACTTTCTGTGTGTTGTATTGAACGATATCGCCGTCTTTATGTTTATGAGCTATTCATTTCCTTTCAGTGTGGTCATCACATTTTACAAAATCGTTAACTGGTGCTATATGAACATGACACATTAATTTTGTCGACATTGCACATTACACAAGAAGAGTGTGCAATGCACTCGATTAAGCCTTTATGTTCTATGCAGTATCAAACGAAGTATTTAAACAAGACATGTAGACTTTGTAGACAGTCCGCAATTTACACACGTACATACACACTGAATTGCTTGTGAATAAATTACAGATAAATAGAACGGGAGAACATGGCATACGTCAAGTCAAGCAATGTGATTGAACTGAAAGGCGGTGTTTAACGCTTAGCTTAGATACAGTAGTTGTCTATACAGACTTGCTTGTCCTGGCCTCCAGTTCATGTACATCACGCTGGAAAATAGCAACTATTTCAATAAAACACCTCCATTAACCAACACTATAATATTAGTGTATTGCAGCTTAACTGGAGAATACACAGAGAAATAGCGAATTCTCTTTGACCAATTTTGATTTTTTTTAACGGCCGCTCAATTGTACGAACATGTAAAGCCCTTTGAAAGGTTTCTTTCTAATTCAATTCAATTCAAAACTGTATTGTCATACTCCAATTTCTAGGGACATTCAGTATTACAAATAAAATAATTACAAATGCTCTAATGACCCCACACTTATAATATTCCTGAGAAACATTGCACATAATGTACAGTCGTGAGGCTGAGTTGTCACTTTTAGTCTGGATTGTCAACCCCAAAGTCGGCCTTTAGTAAGAGGGTGGTGTATCTTCCTATAATGACTAATTGTAGAATTTTGTTTAATTGCCTTATTATTTCTAAAGTATAATTATTTCGTATAATTAAACTCGTAAGATACTTACATCTCATTCTGTATACATTAGGACTCACCCTTAAAAATGGTTCATTTGCACCGTTCATTGGATTCACATTTCAATGAGACTTAGGTATACAAGTTAGTTTGACATGAACCTTTTAATGTCACCCTTAATAAATATGAAAGACATTATGTAGAGACAGATTACACTTTATGTTTTATATGTGCTTTTCAGTTGTCTTTGAACTGCTCAATTTATACAGTAGGTATTATTGTACTTTCAACAATTGCGTAGTTGTTAGTTTTACAATTTTTGTAAGTAATGCGTTCATGAATGATAAAAATTGCTGTAGTAATGATTCCCTTGCTATTAATATATAAACAAACATGAATTTATACAGCAAAAAAAAATTGGTATAAAAAACAGCATTCACTATTATTGATTATTGATGGATATTGCAAACTTATAGTAATTTGACTATTGGAGAATATTAGGAAGAACTAGGAAGACTAGAGTATAATATTGTGTGTATCTATGCGGGAGTCTTTCCCTTTGTGTAGAAAGGACAAATATAGCTAGTATAACGAAGGGATTAAAACAGTCATTTCTTCGATGCTAAAACTCATAATGACGCGGAGTGAGTAACAGTTTAAGTAAACAACGTGTCTGTCTGACTCTGACTCAGATTCGAATTAGAATTGCTAATGTAGATGTATGGAAAGTCGGATTGTCTAAAAATTACGAATGCATGTTATGTTGCTAAATAGAATCAAAGGAACATTTCTGTCACACATGCATGTGTCTGCCTATACTTCATATGCATACTCGAAATGCAATTTTATGCTCTGTGTGTGTCTGTCTCCTTTGCTCACAACAACAGATTAATAATAGATATTTTTAAAGTACACAAAGCACGCTCAATATCCACTAGACAGACTCACTGTAATACTAAACTGAGGGTGTTCTATGTAATTGTAAGAAAACAGTGTGGATTGGATTGACAACTCTTTTCCCCTTTCGTATTTCGATATTCCACTTGATCAAAAGGCATTATATATTATATTACTATTACATAACATAATAAGATACTGTATAGAGCAGCACACATGTAAAGAATAATAGAAGGAAATAAAGGCGAATATTTAGGTATATGCAAATAAATGTGGAACTAAACTAAGTTTTGTGCAAAAACATGTTATTGGACAAGATTATAGAAGTGTGCATTAATATATACATGACATCGCTTCTGCAGGCATACAGAAAATGTTTTGCTGCCCGGTAGCAGGATTTTTTCGGCCTGCCCGTTCCGGGCAGGCCTCATGCTG
>JAQFYB010008075.1:0-10143 GCA_034694085.1 Pogonognathellus longicornis
TTTAGCAGGTGCTCAGTCTTGATAATTCAAGACTGAGCACCGGGGTGTTCAAAAAGGGTGCTCTGTCTTGATTGAGGCCTATAAGGATGTATCTACGCACGGACACATAGTCAGTGTTACACATAGCACGGAATGAATGCGACTCTGTATAGAAAGAACACTAAGCTACACATGAAAAACATAACTAGGAGGCCTAAGAATTTACTATACAATGCACCCAGGAACGTACATGACATGACACCCCTTGGTCTTGAAAATATCAATAACGCATACACAAATAACATTTTGCGTATGCAGGGAGTATGAGACAGAGAAAGAATTGGAGAAAATCAGAAAAATTCCATGATAGCTTAACTGAAGTTTCCAATCAAATGAGAAAGCTACATTTTGTTATCCACAAAAGGAATACTACACAGTATAGCGTAGAAGTTGAGAAAAGAACATTCTTTACAACAGCTCAATGATATAAGTATATATGCAGCATAACCGAGTTTTACATTCAACCCCAACTCCACGCTTACGCTGAATAAGAAAAAACTGATAAAGGCCCAATGTTGAAGAAAAACTATTAATTTAAAAAATGTCTTAAAACTTAGGTTTATGTTTGCTTGTTGACATTGTGTCATGCCATGTCACAAGCTGAGACTCTGCAACACTTTCACGATCATCAATCCATTTTTCTATATTCGTAGGAACTTTGACGGGGCTACAACTATCGAATTATCTTGGTCGGAAATCATTTATATTCAATGCGTATTCAACTCTGAATGTAAATATTGCATTTATTAGAATATAGGACCTGTGAATTGTTAAATATTCTGATTAACTTTAAAGAGTATTAAACAGTTTTTTAGCAGCTGCATCGATTTAATTAGTGATCAAGAACAAGATTTAATATAATATTGAAAAATTAAAAATACAATACACGAATTGATTCATACTACAATTATTTAGTCATATGAAACTAATTAAAATGCATAACTGCTATAAACACGAATAATAATTTTATTGGAGAAATTCACTGTCGCAGGTGCGTTTTCAACTAAGAAGGATATTCGCACGTTAATATTTCCACCCAAAATTTTTGTATTAGAACAATTAGATTAAATAATCATTCCCATATCGTATTCAACAAAGTTGCCTTTCGACTTAATAACAATAATATATTTAAGCAAATTAATATTTTTGTGTACCTATGACACTATAAAGAAACCGTAGTCACGTACTATTTCACAGTTTTTAGTACATTGTGTTTTGTTTGTTTTGTATGTATGTATGGTGTTTTATAGACAAATTGTAATATAAGGAAACGAACCGTCACAGCCTAAATTATTCATAAATACTATTGCATTAAAATAGTCGCAGAGTTATTTAACTAACGAATAAATTATTTTCTGCGAATAAACGAGAATAAACGAATAAACAAAGAAATAATTTTAAATATGCATTCTTGATTTTGTTAATACTTGAAAATACTGTTTGGATTGCTAAGTTAAGTGGCAATAATATATTCAGTTTGGTAAAATTGCATCAAATAAAAATAATAATGATAATGGCAAATACATCCATTTGAATAAATTAATCTCTGCTCATATAAAAAATAGTTTTACATTTTCAACACTGTAATATAGCTGAAAATGTTGAGTTGAAAAAACAAAGAAGTGAACACATTCAGGTACATTGAAAATATATTATACAGATACTTGAACGCAGCGTGTAGCGCATAATATGGATAAAAGATGAAACTACCTTGAGACGCGATTGTAATTGCACATGAAAAAACATGAAGCTCATTGAAAGTAAACAATCGAACGCACGAGTGACTTTATGGGAAACACATTATGTCTTACTCACTCTAAGTTTGACGTTTGAGAATTACAGTTCTCTTCGTTTTTGTGCTGGATTTTCCATTCACTGCACATTTAAATGCATCCTACAATATAATATTATAATTTTACCATTAGTTGACAAATTTACCCTTCATTGAGCATTATTAACTGCTGCTCTCATTTAAGCAAAACATTTTATACAAGAACAATTTGTTAATACTCTTTATGTCAAATAGTATCATTTGGAATTTTTCTTCTAAGCCTGTATTTAGAAACTTTTGTATTTTATTTCACTTTCACCATTCAAAACATTTTAGTATAGCTATTGAATTATATATTTATTTAAATGATAAGTAGCACGTGGCTTAACCACACGCCCAGATTTCCTCCTATTATTTACAATCTCTTTAATAGGGAAATAAAATTTACCTACCTTTTCTGATGTCTGAATGAGCAGCTAATGGTGTGACAAGAGAAAAGGAGAAATACGACGGACACACTGTGACTAAACAACAACTGACACATTTGATAATTATAATTTTTTGTTATAGTTGGAGATCACATGAGAAAAAAGTAATGATGAATGAGAGGGTTGAACTGGATAAGACACTTTTCAGACCTTGCCAGCTAGTGGGAGAGAAAGGCTCCCGGTGAAAGCGATAGTGACAGGAAAAAAGAAAGTTTGAATGATCGAGTGAAAGCGATGCCGAATAGAGGGAGGACAGCGAGCCAGACTGGAATTTTGGACTCCAAAATACGGAAAAGAGCGACGAGCGACATCACAGTTCGGTAAAAATCCCGAATCCACGAAAACGAAATGATCATTCGGTCGGCCGAGCGAGGACGCGGCAGATGATTGATTACTTCATACAATTTTCCACCCACGGATCGGATGCTTAAGCTTGTGCATCGTTGTAGGAGGTGTAGGAGTATCCGAAAACAGAACCTGCTACAAAAACTATGCACCAGTCTGATCATCCGCAATCGTCAAATGCCTCCACAAGCTTTTCGCCTCCTTATTCCATTTCCCGTCTGCATCCACGACAGGGTGAAAGGGACAAGGGAAGTGCAGAGACCCTTTTGGGCGGGGCTTAGCCAAAATCCTAAGGAAGGATTTCGGTTTATAAACTACCCTGTATATTATAATAAGAAAATGCATCTGGAAGTGAAAGTGAAATGCAGAGTAAAGAAAAGGCCTCGTGAATTTTCGGCTACATATTCGGTTGCTATTTCTTCAGTGTGTTCCCCTTGCCAATAACTTGAAGCAATACATTAGTACTGCTTCAAGACAAGACTACTGCTGTAAAGACGGGCACTGCTACACGGATTAGGCGCTGAATGAAAATGCTATTCAATCGATGCGATTCTTCAAAGTAGAAGAGATACTTCTACAAAAAGAGCATAAAAATACTCACTCCCTGTATATTTTGTAGTAAAACCTACAATTGCACCTTTACGTCACCACTGCATCACATACCATTTTTAAATATATTGCTGATATTTGTTATTGGTATTGGTTTACTATTTAGACAACATCCGATATTGTCCTTCCCCTCAGGTGTGGAAATTAGAAGCAGAGTGCTAGTAGTGAACATATTGTAATTCAAAAATTTGAGATGGAGAAACATGTGCTATTAATCTTTGTTTACGTTTCCAAGAAGTGCATTCAGCTGTTATCAACCTGTAACTCAGTTATCGTATCCTCCTATAAGAAGTCTATCATATCAAACTACTCATATATACCTTTATTTATATCGACATGTATTTTATCAATGTATCGATATTACATTTTTTTATATTCGCAGGACCACTACTAACAGTGAAACGTGGCCAGTGGGGAAAATGGAAATGGAATTCTCGACTAAAACTAAGAAACGTTCCTATAGGCAGTACGTTTTCAATAAATTGATTCTGTGTCTCCCTATAACTATGAACTAACATTGCATTCTTCTACATTATTAAAGACTGCCCCAATTGAGCCAAAACGCGGAATAATTTTGTTTCACCCCGAATGAAGCCAACTAATCTCTACTTCAAAAAATATACATATTTTGCGCATAATAAATATAAATATTTTTTTACATATTTTGGATTTTTTAGAAAATATAAATACTGTTTACATATTTTGGGGTTTAAAGTTTTGAAAATATTATATTTTTTCCATAAATTATTTGAAAATTGTTCTCTAAAGTAGAAGTATATTCGATATATTTTTGGTTTATTTTATAAACCTTCATTTGTCCTTGGAGCTGAATGAATTTAACAATAAGTGTAGAGTGGATCTGGATAAGCAATTTAGAAAAGAAAGCAATGTCAAACAGGCGGAATATTTATTACTAATATTGTGTATTGTTGCCTCCTCAATACAATAATACAAACTGCCTATATAAAAAATTTAATGTATTTTCGAATAGTTTTCAAAATTTTACGGTTGAAAATATATACAAAATAATGGTGCGAACAATATATAAAAATCAAACTGTTAAGAAGCACATTTTTAATTAAATAATTTAATGCTTGCAGTGTTTTTAATATAAATATACTCTATAACTCTATTTGTCATTTGTAGCATTTGTAGACTCAGAGATTCTTTAAATACAGATTTATTAAGATTTTAGACATTAACTACACCTAATATTGATGTTTAGAATTCATTTTCTACTGGTATATATCCGATTTTTTTCCATTTTGAAAAAAAAATATTTGAAAAAATATTTCGATCATTTTTTGTACATATTTAGGTACGTATTTAGCGTTTCTAAAATAATATTTTTCCGACATTTGCTGATAACAGAAACAGAAGGGCTAAACTGTGGCTGCTGCTTCTGAAATATAACGCTATCAATGATTGCAACATGCATTTAAATATATGATATTTACATTGTAGTATCTAATTTATACATATATTTTGGTTTTTTTTTTGACTAAGTCCTACTAAAAGAGAAAATGCTGCAACTTGGTGGTACAGTTCAGGTATAGAAATCGTTGTTAACTTCATGCATAATACTGATATTATCAATTTTGTTTTATCCATATACAGTATCAAATCTAATAATCCAATAATAATTGTTGTTTTTTGTCTTAATAATGTATAGGAATAAACCTGTAAACTCTGGACTGAAATAATAAGAAATGGTGCTAACGAAATTTTATAAATTGAGATGAGTTACATAAATTTTCAATTGCTTTCTACCGCAGCTATATAACTATTCAAATCAATCAAGATTGTTATCGGTTTCAGTCAACGTTTAGAATACATGGTTGGTTACATGATACATGATAAATTACATGGCTGATTATTTGTTATTATAATTACAAATTTTATTAAGGCCATCAAACAGTTGCAAATTAATTCATCTATATAGATTCTTACCTCGAGCTACAATATATACCGAGTGTTCCATCTGTAATGTCACTATAGGGCTTATACATGGGCATGACTTGCCCATTAGTTAGCTCTATTTCAGACATGTTACAGATATTTTGCAATGAACCAATATACACATCTTGTAGAACCAAGGCTGTATCTAGCGGAAGGGCACTAGGGCGCGTGCCCCTATCCCCCCGAAATCTCAAAAAAGACGTTATTTAGGGCCCAAAAGGGCCCTAAATTGCGAAATTTAATGCTTTTTATGTTGATTTTGTCTCAAATTAGCTCAAAATTATAGCGCTTCGCGCGAAAGTGGTAACATTTTTACCCTGGTGCACCCCCGAAACCAAATCCTAGATACGGCCTTATGTAGAACATCATTTTGCGCATTTAATGAGCAGTGACACAATGTAATTACACAATACTGCATGCGCTCAAAGCGCATTGGCAAAAAACGAAAATTTGCTGTCTTGAAAAAACGCCCATTTCTTGTCTACCTTTAAACATTAAATCCATTATTGAGTAAGAGCAAATAAGAAAAATAAATTCTTGAACTCATTTTCAAATCTTGGGAGGTGGTGCCGGTGGTGGTGGATCTTGTTTAGGGTGATATAGGAAAAACACGAACTCCGCTCTTCACTCACCCTTTGTGGGGTGGGAGTGATTGAAGTTTTTTTTACCGGGTAATAAATTACTTTCACATTTTTCAATCAAAATGAATGCAATATTTTTTAGAAAATGTCAGCATGATAAATGGGCTACCGGCTTATCTTACTCCAGGGTCAAAGGTCAGAAGGTAACAGCCTGAAAAAATATCTAAACATTAAAATAAAGTGCAAGAAACAAAAAGTTCAAAAAAAAACAAGTTTACTGTCACACTCAGTACACCACAAGAAAGATGACTCAAAATAACCTTTTTAAGGTAGAATACCCACTACCCAGTTAAAAAACAATGGGTAGTGGGTAGACAAGAAATGGGTGTGTGCTCAAGGCAGCAAATTTCCATTTTTTCCCAACGCTTTGAGCGCACACAATGTTGTTGGATCACATTGTTTCACTACTCATTAAATATGCAAAAGTTGTTCTACAAGATGTGCAGTGGCGCATTTAGGTGGCGAGTTTGGTTGGGCTGAAGCCCCCCAAATGTTTGGACTTTACACTAGAAAAAATCAGGTTTCTCCCAAAATCCAAAAAAGAGGTAATTTTTGTTGTAAAAATGAAAAAACTCAAACATTTAGAGCTACGCGCGATTTTATTGAAATTGCCATTGATTTTGACCTAAATTTGCCAAATTATTTCGAGTTGCGCGCAATTATATTGCAATTACCATTGATTTTAAACTAATTTGCAAAAGTTTGGAACAAATTTGATAACTTTTTCGCGCTTCGCTTGAAAAATTGACGTAAATAACAAAGGTTTGCTCAAGCCCCCCCCCCCCTCTTCAAATATGTGAACCTGGATACGTCCCTGAAGATGTGTATTGCAAAATATCTGTAACTTGTCTGAAATAAGGCTAAATAAGGGAAAAGTCTAGCCCATGTATAAGCCCAAGTGACATTACAGATGGAACACGCGGTATGGATGCAATTACAATTTACATGGCCAGCCAAATCTTACTATTATGATTAACCTTTATAACCACATTACGAATAATCATTTTATTTTTACTATATTCTACAATTAATATTACATAATATACATTTAAGGGAAACTTTATAAAACAATATACAAATTTATTAACAATTGTACTATTAGCATCCATAATTTCATTTAAGTAATAGGTTAAAGCAATAATATTATTGCCAAAAATGACTATTATTATTATGTTTCATAGTGATTGCGATGAACTTGAATGTATTATTATAGAGTTTGTAGTTTGTAGCTAAAACATCATAATGGGTATCTTCAAATGCTACGAGTTAAAGGGATTAACTGTTAACATTCGCGAGTTAAAATTAATCGGTTAAAATATTAACGGGTTAAAATTTAACGGCGAGAAAATAAATGTGTTACTTGTACAAAAAAATACACGCGATTGCACATTGATTATATTTCAAATCGGAAGTAATTCACTAGTGCATTACATCTGTTGTCTTTTATGAGAGGAACATTATTTGTCTGTTACACTTTGAAATAATAGCCCTTAGTTTGTTAACTTTTTAAGACGCTGCGACCCAGAGCAGTACTAATCTACTAATATTATGGGTTAATATTTTTGTTTACCTATGGTACATATTATGTGAGTCTTTTTCTAATTGCTGACTTTATATATCAGGAGCGCAGCACATAAGCTATACCATATTATTAGGTCGATATTAAAATCAACATACATCATTTTGTGTGATATGTAAATAAACATACTAACTATGTATATTCGTATCACATCGGATTGATACGTAATTTAACATAACAGAATCCATACTATATCGTGTTGTTGTGTGCATCAACATCCCTTCCCTTCTCATAGGAAATTCCCTTCACATATTTTCACAAAAAATATGGGATGGTAAGGATATGTTACATACTATTTAGTATGTAAATGTGTAAATGTGTTTTTTGTACCAGACCATTGTTAAAATCCCTAGATAAGATATGTGAAGTTTGCACCAATTTGGTTCATATGAAATTCTGATGGGGCAGTTGCCCTCCCCCTAAATACGCCACGTAACGTTATTTTTATAATAGACCATTGTTATAACCCCCAGATAACATAATGTGAAGTTTGAACCAATTTGGTCCATCCGTTCTTGAGTTATCTTGCACACAAGGATGAGTACATTCCACAGATATGACAGACAGACAAACGGACCAAACATTACCAAAAGTGGTAATGTCACTTAATAAAGGGAAAATCAGCTAAGGGTAGAGTATTTGAGTGCATATTTCGGCAATTTTTGGAGTTATTTGCACGCTTAGATCTGACTTTTCCGTATATACATTTCCGTACTCTGGTTATTATATTCCTTCTAGCAAATATGTGAGGCTGTTTTCTAAAACATACACAATCGAATGGTTAACATCCTTGCAGCGTGGTTTTATTGCCAACGGTTATCGTTGGCGTTAAAACTACGCTGCAAGGATACGAGGATGTTCAGCATTTGATTGTGTATGTTTTAGAAAATAGCCTCACATATACTGTTATTATTATAGATATTGTTCTATGGACAAAATGATTTTTTTCCAACATTTTTCATTTGACATTATTTCCCATCAAGAGGTAGAACAATAATTTTAGGGTATTAATATAAACGCCAAATATCATTGTTTAGTTACATCATAATTTGCTTACCTTTGGAAAGGTAATATAATATCTACATTTCACAAAATGTAAATATTTACGATTAGCGTAAATGAAATTTTTCCCATAGATGTAGGTCGATAGGCGTAGCCGGCATAAATCAACATAAAATACAAACGCTCGATTTTTGGTACTTTTTTGGTTAAAATAACCTAATTTTCCGAATTTCAAGGGAGGATATTTCCCCCTTGCTCCCCCGGCTACGCCAGTGGCCTGGATCAATTAGTTTTTACAGTTTATACGTTCAGCTAAGCCAAGTACAGCTTATTTTAAATTACAACAAATACATAAAACATGAACTGTATACCATATATATATAGGATATAGGCAATGCAAGTCAACTGTAGTTGCTTAACGGGCAGATTTTAAATAGAAACCTCGATCTATGATAATTGGCCTGAAAAGACGCTGGTTGTAAAAAGATAAACGACCAAATTAGTTGAGAGTCTCAATTAATTTCATCCCATCCAACATCCCAGTAATTTCCGACTGGGCAAATTGATGGGAAGTTTCCATCACTCCATCTGACTTTGAGACATTAAAATGTATCAAGGTTCTGGTGCGAGATGCATCTAAATGTTACTTTCATTTTTCTAAAGGATGAAAATTTTCAGTTACCGCAAAATTGCATGAATTTATTTTATTCTGCACAGTATGCCCTTCCTTATATTGACTTTTATCCCAAATCAACATATTATTAGACAATATAATTTGCAATTTGAGCTCCATTGTCACCTTAAGTCGAATTTGAAATTTAATTGCATTGCCATAATTATTCAATAAATTACAAATTCCATGTAATAGTAATGTAATATTTTATTTAATTATATACAATTCAAAATGACGAATTATTTGCTCAAACATGATAGAGAATATTGAAATGTTGTAAAATAAATATCTAATCTACTTAAAGTCCAACAAGGAATAGAAGGTGAAAAATGTAAAAACTTACGGATGTAGTCATGTAGGTTTACTCTGCACTTTCTGAAACAAATACATTCCTATAGAACTAGCACACCTACTGCACTTAATATAATATATATAAATCATTTTTAATCATTTTGCTTTCGCTTCGCGAAATGGCAACAAATAATATATCTACTTAACACTTAATGAATGTTAACTTCATATTAAATATCCCTGTATTTTTAGAATTTCATACACATCTTGAGAAGGCACTATTATTGAACTTGGTGTTTCAATAGTGAGCTTAAAATTATTATCTAGGAATAGTTTACATTTTTATTATAAATCCTTGTATAACTTAACACAAATTCATAATTACTGCTACAATAATTATTTCTTTTTTTTATTATTAAGATAGGGATCTACACAGCTTAAAAATATTAGGGACTACCACTCAATTTAAAAATTTCCGAAGTGATCATGCTTCATACTACACTAAATATTCTCTCAATTTTACTATTATTTTTAAACGCAAATTAACTTTCGACTGGACAATATAATTCAAAAGAGATGATATTTTAATTTTACTTCTTGCAAAATAAAATTTCAAAAAATGTAGATTTTTCCTAGAATTAAAAAAACACTGTCATTCACCTATTGTATTCAGACATCGGACTTGCATGCATATGCAAGTTTTTATAGAGCGTATCTACAACCCAAAGCTTTAGGATATACATGTT
>JAQFYB010008076.1:0-10142 GCA_034694085.1 Pogonognathellus longicornis
CAATAATATCTAGTGTAAGCCATAATAATCTGGTGGGTGCTTAAGCACCCTCAGCACCCTTAGTGGCTACGGCCCTGTCCACCATCGCCAACAAATCACAAAGACAGATTAAAAGAAATAATGCTCATACGTGTGCATGCAATTTAAAAAGGTCATACCAACTATTTTAAATACACATAGTAATATACAGAGTAGATCCAATTAGAACATAATAAAATATTGTCATAGGGAACAGAAACAATAACAGAAAGGAGCCACCTGTGCAAAATCTCAATTGCCATGCAATTTTTTGTGTCGAGTCATGAAACAATTGACCCTTGTCACCGAGCCGTTCTTCTATAAAGTTAAATAATTTTTTTGTATGAACCATTTTTCTGCTGAAGTAAACGTTTCTAATCTAACTGGCGTGTATATGTAGGAAGTAGCTTAAATATATATAACTGCACGTATATTTACTGTATAATTCATACCAGTATTAAATGCACAAATTAATTTCAGGAACTGCCTAATATTGGATAAAGTGGTAATTTCTCATCCAGTTAATTTCCCCCTTTCCAAGAATTTGCCTTTTTTTGAAAGCATAAAAAGTGAAAGCACAGGGCATAATAAATGTAGAGTTACATGTACACACACGCATACATAATGAAAGAATAATATTATTTTCTTAGAATTCTTAATACATCTGAGTTCTTGGAATTGCATCACATAAGAATCATTTTTATGTGTGTATGTGTTATAATGTTATGAAACCCTTAAAAACAATAATTTTGTTTTTGGCAGATGAACAAAGGGAAACGAAATTGGACTCCGGCTGCATCCCCAATGGACGAGGCAAAAGAACCTCGCGTTGGAACTAGAGCAGGTTTGTTTTCAACGACCCTTTTTTATTCATTTGTTTGGGATATTTCCTATTTGTATTGTCATCGCATGTTTCTATTGCAGAAGTTGGACAGTAAATAAATTTGCGGCTGTCGAACAGACTTCTAGTCCAATCTTATTACTAGACAGTAGACAGTATTACTATTTCCATTTATGAATAATAATAAAAAATGATTAATTGACATTTTAGTTGATGATGCCATGCCGGAGGCAAGTGGAGACGTTAAAAAGGATCGAAATGATGGAGTCGTCTCATCAAGAATGTGGCTGGAACTGGAAGGTATTCCCCCACCTCAGCTTTCCATGAAACGACATGAAGGTGTAACTTTGGAGTGCACGGCTGTCGGATCGCCACCACCAATGATCTATTGGTTGAAAAATGGAAAACCGGTGGATAATGTAAGCTTTCTTCCTTGTTCTTCATGCTTTGTTCGTATATAAATCATCAATATCAATTCATTGCTTGTCAGGTTTTCCAATTGTTAGCGATACCAAGTAATGCACTACGCAATAATAATAATAATACGTATCTATCTACACTGTATTCAACAATCACTTCATTACTTGCAAAACGTTATTTACACAATTTCTTATACTTTCTGTTACAATACCATTATTCAAGAGTATGTTATAATATATGTAAAATGTTTCATACAATTGAATATTCAAATCTTTTTTACTCTGATCATGTGTAAATAGCTTAATTAAAATACATACAGTTATTTAACTTTACATTTGCATTACTTTTGTATGAAGAAGAAAAACAACATTATATAATTATTCTCAGAAAAGCAAATTCCGATTTATTAATGTATGTATATTTCATTGTAATATTATTGCATTCGTTAAAAATTGAGTGTACTGCTCGATGAAAAATTGATCAGGTAGGTTAAAAAGTAAGTTAATTGTAATTCTTATGCGGCCATCACTGTGTGTACCTATACAATCGTATCTAATGCGGGATAAAATAAAAAATTCTGAAAGTTTCCTATACTCCAGTCATAATTTATGACAGATAATTCTTGAGCGAAAAATTAGACCTCAAGTTTACTTATGATAAAAATTGTTTTCAGAGCGTTTCTTTTGAATTTGAGTCAACAAACCGAATTGACAGAAGAGGACCATCCGCATCAGATAAACTGGCAAATTTCGCAATGGCAAAGTTGAAATCTAAGCTTCCCATTCGATGCTTGGCTGAGGATGAAGCAGAATACAGTTGTGTGGCTGATAATGAAGGACGTCAATTGGTTGCGACAACCATGGTCACCATTGATGGTACACATTACAATTTTTCAATATTTATTCAGATAATTTTATTTTTAGATTTTTTGCATCTCTGATACTTCCGCTTGTATGATAATGAGTCTTATGAGTATTATCCAACTGATAAATTATTAAACATTAAATCGTCGAAATTTTATTGAACTTCATAAATCATGTATGACTTTAAATTTATTTCAGACGACGATTCAGCCACAATTGCAAGACCGGAATGTGATTTCAAACACTCGGTGTATTTTTACAGCAAAAAAGGAAAGCGAGGTCAACCTGCTTACATTATGTCATCTGAATCACTCCACATGGAAGCTATTGGCAGTGACATTATTTTACCTTGCCGAGGATCTGGACGTCCTCGTCCTATGATTTCCTGGATCAATGCAGATGGACACCGCATTGTGAACGGCAAAAAGTTCCAGGTATGTATTGTTTTGTAGAAATGTCCATACATTTTAATTTCTACTTTTATTTGAATGTAAACCTTTATAAATATTTCATTACAGATCAATACAAATGGAGATCTCGTCATTCGAAATCTGAGCTGGAACGAAATGGGAGAATATACTTGCATTGCGGAAAACAATTTTGGAAATGATTCTAGTGCTACTTTCCTCTACCCTTTGTTGGTAAGCTGAAATGCGATTTAATATTTTAAATTGAACAGTAATACTTTTATCTTGTAAGGAAACTAATACAGATATTGTTTTAATTGATACATGTAGACAGAGGACAGCTAAAGAAATTTCGAGGGATTTTCTGCTCTACTTTTTATCACCATCATCACCTCTCTATAACACTTTGTTACATTGTCACTGTAATAGTGCTGCAAATCTCTATTCAAGTAATCACTATTGGTAGAAGTTAGCTAGAGCTACTCAAATATACTAGCAACCCTATATCTTCACTTGAATATTAGTAAATGGTTGTGAATTGCCAGGCAAAATACACCTAGAAATAATAATTAGTAGTCTACTCTTAGTAATATGTATTATTGTCAGCTTGAATGAAGAAGTTTCGGTTGAAATATCGTGAAGAATATTTGTAGGAGTATATTTCTCTGTCCGCTACTTAACGAATTCCTATCCTATGATGAACCCTTACAAAATCTAATCAATCTTCACTGTTAATAGACGATAACAAAGAACCCTCTTATTTTGTAAGTGTCGGAACAAGGCTTTAACGTTTTCGACTTTGCGTCTGTCTGTTCATTTAAATTGAAGGTAGCCGACAGGTGCCCAGTGCTTGTAAATTGAAAGTAGCCGACATATTTCTGGTGCTTGTACATTGAAGGCGACCGATAAATGTCCAGTGAATGTAAATTTAAACCGCGACCGACAAATGTCCGGTACATGTAAATTGAAGGTAGCCGACAGGTGTTCGGTGCTTGTCAATTGAAGGTAGCCGACGCATTGCAAGTAAGATATATTATTGCTTATGAATGAATATATTACTTCCGACACTTCTTATATTCGTATTGAATAGTTTATTAATGCATCAACTCCTATGAAAAAAGAACTGTTAGTTGAGAGATAATGTTTTTCCATGCAAGAAGCACATCTAACACACATTTGCACATTAGCTTTTCTATTTATGTTTTTATTTCGTTTGAGTACGAAAGGTTAATAACAAAACTACCCTAATTGAATATTATATTATTTTTCGTATTCATTTCTCAGCCAGGATTTAATATATTACGCACTATACTTTATTTGAAGATGCATTCAATTCATGGCTTTTAATGTTACAAATGTTCTCCTTTACACCATAATAGCAAACGAAGACCCACAATATACATATAAAGCATTCCAATTTTAAGTTTTACACTACATTTTGAATTATATATGTATTTATTCGGAGCTATGAAATTATTATTCTCTGGCTAAGCAGAAAGCAATGATTAGATCATTTATACCGCACGAGCAGTTCCTGTACTATTTAATTGGTGGTTACTAAAATTATAATTGTAAATAGTATCTACTAGGTAGCACTAGAGCAGCACTAGGTAGTTAGTTAATTGTTAATTACTTAGTTTAATTAGAATGTGTGTACACATCTACTTATTACCTGCTAAAATATTATGTTTGGTGAGCCAGTATTAAAAGGTTTTAATACAAATTATTTAGTGTGCTACGTTAATTTCTTCCAACAAGTAGTTTTTATCGGTGGAAGACTTTGAAGTATAATAGTTGTGTATTCTCATTTATTTTTCTACGTCTTGTTGTGATAGTCTGTAGAACTAGAACTAGAAACTAGAACAGATTTATTTGAAGTAAAACCAATAGTAAAACATATAATATTTTACTGGAAACCGTTTCATTATTTCCATTCATTATGGGCAAATCGATTTATTGAAGCAATTGAGATGAGACTAAAAAACGATGGGTCGCCAATCATGCATGTTAGAGCTGTGTTATAATATTGTTTCACAGACCTGCTATTGTACTATATTCTATTAACAGGCTTCTGTATTGTTTGCTTAATTGTTTGTTAAATAGAAAGTAGTTTTGTATTTATTTATTCATGGTATTAAATCAAATATTATATATCTGTTGATTAGTTAATTTATGAGATTCATGCTAAAATTATCTTGAACTCGTATTAAGAAACATTTGTAATAGTAGTTCATTAATATAGTACACATCAATTCATATTCCTCGTAAAACAATGCTTTTAAACTTAGTGAAACTTGGGTCTGATATAATATCCTTAAAACTGAAATGGTGAAAATCATTATTTGTGTATCCAACTTAACGATTTGCTTTTAATATGGTAACCCACACCCCGGAAAAAACAAGTGATGATAAATACATGCACGTAGTAAGCGGTTACAAACAAATAAATGTCTTTACATGTATAAATGTATTCAAACCTTTTATCACAGAAACTAATAATAAAAACTCATGGATTGTGTATACATATCTTGAAATTTCTTTATTCAGTTCATACTACGATTATAATTATTTCAAATAATCATCGTTGTCGAATTTTAAATTGTACAAGAGTATGGCAGAGATCTTCCCTTTAGATAATATCCTGCCAACAGTTTTTTTAATGTATTCATTAACCCTAACAGAATTGAATTCAATAATTAGAGATGTGTCCAGCTTTACCCCACGAATAAAAAGATCGATCAATTTATCGCAATTCTCGCTCATATTGAAAAACGTAAGATGAGAGAGTCCGGTAAAAATAATGGGATCTAAAACTTGTTCGTCAATATAACTGCTTTCACAAATTTGTGGACCACTAACCACGAGTTTGCGAGTGTTGCTCCCGAACAAAGTTTTAAAATTTACTAAAGTTTTATACGAGAAAGGTCCCTTCAACATTAGCTGAGTTACAGCCCATGCACAATCCAAATCCCAATGTTCCCACAAGTCCAATTCCTCACCACCTGTTGCGTCCAGAAGCATGGCAATTTTTTCATCCTCATCTTTGTTTACACACATTTTCAACTGGTCACCCGCATGGGAAGGAAACGTAATTACATCAAACATTCTGTTGCAGCTTCCAGTTCCGATTTCAGATCCTATCCACTCATGCCGTGGAAGTGGACAAGTCTTATTTCTCAGTTGAGACAGTTGGGCATCGGATGGGTCCCGGAGGAAAATTACGTACGCTGCACTGGAAATAACAACCAGTACGATCATGCAGCAAATAATTGTTATTAAACTGCTGTTCCACCGGGCAAATGTCTGGAACTCCTCGCAATTAGTTCGCTCTCTTTGACATCCTCTCAGAGGAGGAACAGTTTCTAAAAAAGATCATGAGATTCAAAATAGTTTTTATACATTGTATATTAGTGTCAGGGTTAACGTTTCTATACTCTATACATAACGTATAATATAGGCGTAGCCATGGGTGTAGCCATGGGCGTAGCCATGGGCGTAGCCATGGGCGTATCCAGGATTTGGTTTCGGAGGGGGAAAATAACGTTTTTTAAACGTTTTATTTTTTAACGAGTTAATTTCGTCAAAAATGAACATAAATTTCGCGAGTTTATGTACTTTTTTGGTAAAATAACATCTTTTTTCCGGATGAGGGGCAATTGGCTGATTGTCCCCACTGCCCTGAATATTGAGACTTTAAGCCTCAACACTTGGGTCTTGCATGTTTGATGTTTGGGATTTGCATGGCGTTAATTTGAGTTCCTTGTTTGTTGTTTCACAATTTACTTTCGAAATCATATCAAGCACAAAATTTGAAAGTACACATTGAATAATCTGAAAATTTTCCAAATTAGAAAACTAACCCGGTGGAGCGCCATCAAGGCATTCAATTTCTGTCACTTCTCCATCGTTCGGTTGCTGTACATTCTGTACACCGTTAATTTCATCCATCTGTAAAGCCCCGTAGAAACTCTTTGAACACCCTACGGTAAATATGAAAATCAAGCTTTTTATAATTTTATACCACATTTTCACTATAGGAAAATTGCAGAACAGTCGTATATAATTAATTCATATTAACCTTTGCATTGTACATAAAATGGTTATTAATACTATTTCTAAATAAGAAATGCTATATAAGATAAAAATTAAAGCCTGTTCAAGGATGGAAAAATCCCAATCCCAATATGAGGTACATAAAACTGTTCATAATCGAGCTTTGCTATGCATTTGAGCGAATTCGGGGTAAAATCAGCGCATTAAATTCGAGCGCAATTGAAAACATTTTACGATTATTTTGCATTTTTATACAAAAATGACCTGTTTTGGGATTTCGGGCAATTAATTTGCTGTTGGTCTCCCTGTATATGGCCTTGATGAAAATGTCTATATCTCTTTTGTTATGAATCTCCGATGCTCTGGTTCATTTGAGCCAGAGCCTCTCAAACCATGGCACTGCATCCTTATAAGTTCGGTTCTATGTATACAGAATATATTCCCTTTTTCTTTGGGGCTGGGGTTTTGAATATTTGGGGACGACCCCGCAAAAGATACTGAATAATCCGAAAATTTTATAAATTAAAAAACTAACCTGGTAAACGGCCGTCGATGCCTTCCGCTTCTCTTCTTTTCTCCTCCCTCTTTTGCTCCTGTACAACGGTGATGGCATCCATCTCTATGAGTTACGTTGAGTCTGAGTTGGGTTGACTTGCAAAAATGTCAGCTCCGAGCTACTATCTTTAACCAGTAGAAAGTTTTTTAAACCTGATTTCATCACTTATACACGGAAGTAAAATTAATAATGGTAGTAACAACCGTTTAAAAAAAACCAAGAAAAAATATGTACAGGTCATTGTATTTTGTAAGTCAAAAAATAAAATTCCATTGAATTTAGTTATAATTGAGCAGTGAGTGATATACTGGCTATACACAAAATTATATACAGAACACATAAACTCTACTTCCACTTCCATGAATCATTCCGCGAAAATATATAATGAAGTTGTATTAATAGCCTGAATCTGAATAGACTCCGTAGACTGTTAATGTAATAAAAATGAAGGAAACGTCAAACTCAGTCCTATGAAAGCATACACGATGTAGGTAAGTTAATTAACAATGTTAATAGAATATTAAATTGAGAATGTCACCACTACTGCCGTACTGCATAATACAAGTATTCCTAATACTATTCTATTATTAGGAACTACTGTACTAGAGTAGCAGTATAGCGTGTCATGTAATGTACTACTGAAATATAAATGCATATAGCTATGTAGTTACACATCAACGCTATGCTATCATAATAATATTACAATTTTCTCATACAAACTGTATAGATGGGCATCAAACTGACATTGCATTTTCTCCTAAGCTTTTTAGTTGAGAATAGTAGGGATAGAATAAAAAGATCCGTGCAGATGTCATAGTCTCAGCTTTAGTCATTTTTGGCTTACAGAATATTATTAAATTATCCTCTCTTAATTATGTACTTATAATATGCTTTTTCAACCTCAGCTTGGTACTGATTTTTAAGTAGTATTAATGGCAAGTAGGCAGTTGAAGAACGGAGTTGTGCATTTGGTGACGAACTTAAGAGTGAGGGTACATCTGGCGCAAAGTTTTTGGGTAAATAGTACAACATTGGGGATGCATTTAATGAAAGATTATCTTTCTGACTAGTAAGCTTGTTGGAGAAAACGGTTTTCTACTCTTATAAACGGCTAAACATTTTGTGAAAAAATGTTTTGGAGTAGAGTGAATAAAATAGAGGCGTTAAATGATTTAATTTAAATCGTATTTAATCATCGAAATTGAGCAAAAGCGTTTCATGCTGACTACAGAAACCGTGTTCTCGAATGAGCCCTTCAATGACTCCACGTTGCTTCAAAATTTTAAAAACAGAATTTGTGTAATTGCATGTTTTTATTTCATTTAAATTAATAAGAGTCATATAGCCCACAGAGTGAAATTGAGACATAAGAAAAATTATAGGCTGTTCATAAGCAGGACAAGCAAGTAGCTTGGATAAGAAGCAGTGGATAAGAATAATAGTATTATCCTTATCCAGCAACTGCAAAATCAAATAATGCCAAACATCACATTTATATGAATCATCCTTAGCTCGTCGCAATATTTTGTTCATGGTGTTCACATATGTACCCTCACCCTTAATTAGTTCTCTAGAAGGATTCAGAATACATAGCATAGCTATAGTTTATAGACCGAACTGCCCCGCTTACCAACTGCGTTGCATACACGACCTTATATTATAGAAAATAAGTCCATGTTACAGAGATTTTTAATTTAATGAACGACAAGTTAAAAATTTCGTTGGTTCAAACTGAATTGTGTGACCTAGAAAAGGAAGATTAAAATTACGTGCTGAATTAGTTTCAAAATAAATATTGCGTTAATTAGTTTAATTTGGCAGCAAAGATTTCGTAATTTAATTGTGTTTCGGAATTGAACAACCAAACACGTTTGGTACCCACCTTTGATGATATTTTGATAGATACCAAAGACTCATTTACATGTGCCCTATTTCCAATTCTTATCACTATTCTGCATGATTTTTAAACATATTCGTACACAGTACACTTTACAGTCAACTGTAATTGTAAGGAGATAACATTGCCGATTACCTATAGCTATAACATTTCCAGCTACTTATAAGTAAGGTTGTTTTTCAATATAAGATCCATCGAATACACAGTTACGAATACATCTGTCGAATTATTATTTATACAATACTACATGTAGATGCATGTGCATATCAGCGAATGGTCTCAATAAGTCAATATAATATCAATAAAATCCTGATACGCATATTTATTTGCACAGTTCGAATAAAAAATTCATGTGTACACGGTCAGCTTTCGAAATGATTGAAATTAACCCCCCCCCCTTCCACAGCCAATCCCACATATGAGGTACATATATATGTCATACGCCATTCGAAGGAGCATTAAATTTTTCATTGAAAAGATACCTCCTTGATTTTTATATCTGCAGATTTGCGGGTTTTATGGCGACTTGAAAAAAAAATCTTGAAAATTTGATGAATATATGACGGGTTTGATTTTTTTACGGTCACAATAATTATTTTCTGCGAAAGCTAACTTCAAAACCATGTTGACGAGCCTACAAAATTTCTTTCAAATCGGCGAGGATCATTTTTCGATTTTTTGGGAAATTTTTGAAATTCGGTTTACTTTTTTGCACACTACGAAAAAGTTCGAAAATTGAACCCAGACAAACTTTTCCAATCAGACCCCAACCCGACCCCAAACTTTTGAGGCTTCGATCCCAACTCCATATATACCCCAGGGTTGGGGTTAACCCTTCCATCGGGGTTGACACCTCTAGTATCTACATCTGCACGTCAAAATTATACCGCCTGCAATATGGGATAGCATCACCTGTTCAAATAATAGGTATAATTGAGTGCTATCAATATTATTTAGGATAATGGGAACCAGCTATGTAGTTCATTGAAGACAGACTGTTGACTGAATAGCAGTGCCGTAACGATGGGGAGGGGGGGTGAGGAACGTCCTCACGGCCGGGACGCAAACGGCCGGGATCGCCAGGATG
>JAQFYB010008077.1:0-10139 GCA_034694085.1 Pogonognathellus longicornis
CGGGTCTTGATCCGACGTCCGACGGGTCTTGATCCGACGTCCGACGGGTCTTGATCCGACGTCCGACGGGTCTTGATTCGACTTCCGACGGTCTCGATCCGACGGGTCTCGATCCTAAGTCCGACGAAGCTTCGATCCCACATCCGACGCTGCCTCGATCCGACGTCGTCGATGAGACGCCCGAATGTAGCAGGGGGAAGCCATTGAACCCCCTAAATTCGAAAAACCAGCTTATTAAGTAGTTTCAACTACTTATACAACTTAGGATAACTTAGTATAGGGTATAGTATCTTGTAGAATTGGTGTAGCCAGGATATAGGCACATGACCCCGGAAAAAAAGATTAAATCAACAAAACCCAGTTGCCAGTTTGGTATCTAGTACCACAATATATGGTAGTATAGTATCTAGCATCACTGGCGTAGTCGGCGGGGTGAAGGGTCACATGCCCCCACGAAAGAAAAGTCATAAAAATGGTAGTATAGTATCTAGTATCACTGGCGTAACAGTGGGGGTCAAGTTGCAATTGCCCCATGTCATATTATCAACCAAATCCACAATAAAACTAGTTTTTAGCTGTATTGTGCACTGAATTTGAAAAAAAAATGAAAAAGTTTCAAAATTTTCAATTTAGGTACGTGCTTTTCAAAGTCAATAAAACTAGTAGTATGGTTTGGTGTGTTGACACTACTTTATTACATCTGTTTGTAATAGTTTATTTTACCAACAAAAAATACATATTCCTGCTTATTACATTGTTTTTGTTTTGCTGAATTTCTAATTTTTCAAATGCTTATTAATATTCGGACGGATAGACAGACAGAATGGAATACCATTTGTATAAGTAGTTGAAACTACTTAATAAGATGGTTTTCCTAATTTAGGGTGTTAAATGGTTTCCCCCCTGCTACATTCGGGCGTCTCATCGACTACGTCGGACGTCGGATCGAGACCCGTCTGACGTCGGGTCGAGACCCGTCTGACGTCGGGTCGAGACCCGTCGGACGTCGGATGTAAGCCAGATACCATCAAAATTCTGTCTCCAATATGTTAAGAGCCTGTTTACATTTGTAGTCGTTATCAATGGTTTCGGTCGAAGCCAACTACAATTGTACTACGGCATGTAATAATAGTAACTCGGGACCTTGGAAACCGTGCTACTACAAATGTAGTTGCGAAATTTACATGGGACTACAAATGTAGTAAAATTGGTATACAATGTAACTTTTTAGGTTTGGTATGTCCCGTGTTAACTTGCAGTTGTGATATACTTTATGTTCTTTCTGTTCCTCCAGGAAAACGAAAAGCGGGAGTCAATACTCATCAGCGACAATGTTTTAGGAAACACTAGGACAATATTTTCTTAGTTCGAATGAACTAAATAACACATTACTAGGTGTTAAAATCCTGAATTAGTAATCGAAAAAAGTAAAGTATGTGTTGGTGGTGGCAGTACATCATGCATGTTGGTAATGCTATTCAAGGTAGTACCCAGCGGCAGAGCGGCAGGGCACTTGTGCCCCTACCACGAAATTGCAAAAAAATTATTAATTCAACCATAAAATTGAACAAATACGCAAAAAATTACGCCACTCGCAAATTTCATGCATTCTGGGTTGATTTTCATCCAAATTAGCTGAACGTTTTTTTGCTACGATCTTTAATTGCCCTTTAACATCATCTATGATGTTTGATGTCGTAAACGTAATCAAAACCCAACCGAGATCAAAAACGCCATCAGTGCGAATTTCTTTTCACTAATCATCTCTTTTTTTGGGAGAGACTTCATTTTATTTAGTGTATATTACAAAAAATTTGAGAGAGGTTACATCCTCCAAAGCCCCCCTAAATATAGCACTGCGTGTGAATGAATAAAAGTTGTATTACTGTTTAATACGATCACAATGTTGAGTTGAGGCTTTATTAATCCTGTCGAGAGTTGGCTATCCATTCATATAATAATTTGGTGCATTACAGATTAGAAATGCAAAAAAGTTGTTTTGGTTTTTTTTATTGTTGTTTCAAAGCTATAAAAGCTAGAAAGATGTTATTTAGTTCATTCAAAAGATGAAAAAATTTCCTACAACTTTGTCGCTGACTACTAGTTATGGGCAAAACTTTCTTGCGGCCCGCCCAGCCGCGGCCTTACGTCATAATTTTACACCATTTTTTAATACGGCCGGCCTTGAGGCCGGCCATCGTATAAAAAATTGAGTACGCCCCGGCAACTGAGTCCGGTAGGGCATGCACAGACAATAACATGGCATGAAGGCGGCCCGCTGCAAATAATGGAATATGACGGGCTCGGCCGTCAGATTTAATTTAAGATGACATGACGCCATAAAATAAAATTTTCGTTTAGCTAAATCAACGTTGTCTATTAATTATTTACCCATCTTATTTTTAATAAATGCTAATTTTCACATCATATCAAGTTTTAATTCTATATTAGTTCGCGATGTAGGGTCTAGTAACTTCCAGTGCCGTAACAAGGTTGTCCCGGCCCGGAAGAAATTTAGCCATTTTATTTTGTCTCGTTCCTTTATTTACATAATGATTACCCCACTACTTGAATGCATAGGGGTAGACAGGATTTGATTTCGGGGGAGGCAAACGGAAGACTTGATTTATAAATGTGATCTTTGAAATGAAAATTTTTAGCAAATTTGAGTAAAAATACAACATAAAATTCGCGCGCAGCGCAAAAAATTTAGCGATTTTTTTTTGACTTTTTAAGGCAAAACAACGCATTTTTTCCGGATTTAATGGAGGGGGAATAATTGTTCCCCCTCAAACAACAGCCGCCCATCTCTGCTGACAACAATCGACTTCATTTTTTCGTTGTCGCACACGCATGGAAAGAAAATAAAATTGGTAAAAACGCTAGGGTTTTCCATTCATATGTCGTTTGCTCCCCCCCCCCCCTCAAGCCGCTTACTTTCCGAAAACAATAATTGATTTTTGCACTGCTTTTTCTTTAGTAGGAATTCAAACCTCACCAAAAATATGTCACAGGGAGTGTCCTTTGACACACCACTTGAAGTTGCTACAGCACTGAACACTGCATGGAATGGGATAGTAAAAATGACAGGTACTATTATTGCGTTGATTTTTATCAATACATAACTGACGTAAGGGTATTTTTAGTGTCTATAGATGATAGAACGGTAAAGACGTACTATCCGTATAATAGGCAAGAGCAAATGCAGCGTAATTGAGTTGAGAAATGTGTGAATCTTACTTAGTAAAATATTAGGTTGGGTATCTATTTTTGTGTTTTTAAAAGTCGTTTATACAATGTACTTTTGAAATATTTTGGCGGTAAAGGCAAGAGTTGCGAAAAAATTGCCCATAGTTCATTTTAATGGATTTCGTTTGATACCGGTTTCATCCTAATCGGTTTATTAGATCCGGTTATACAGCGTGTGGAAAATTTATGTTTTTGAATTTTAGGGGGTGAGTGACCTCCTTAAATGGGTTAATACGAGGAACTGAATTTTGGGAAATATGTTTTGAGCCACGGGCTATCAGATGGATATACTGTACGCAATTTCAGATAAAGCCCGTTCTTTACTTGCCTATTATACGGATAGTTCGTCTAAAATGATTTTATTTGTAGCAAACTACGAGCTTACAGCCATACATACAAACAATATTTTAAACAGCATTTAGCAACTCTTCTGAACACCACTGAAGATGTGCTCTGTCATGGTTGAGGTTTAATCAATTGATTTTGTAAGTAACGATTTTCTGTTTTCGATGTAAAACTAGGTGACGAAATTAAAAAAGACACAACAGAAGCCATTTCACAAGCTGTTGACAAGTTGGCAAACAAAACAAATACATTTGCTGGAAAATTTGATACTATGGGTCAGAAAATTGATGAAATGGCAGACGCTGTAACCTACGGTTTTGGAAACTTAGCTAACACAACCAATACTATGGCTGGGAAAATTGATACTATGGCTGGGAAAATTGACAATATGGCTGGGAAAGTTGATACTATGGCTGGGAAAATTGACAATATGGCTGGGAAAGTTGATACTATGGCTGGGAAAATTGACAATATGGCTGGGAAAGTTGATACTATGGCTGGGAATGTTGAGAAAATGACAGTTGCCGTAAACCAAATGTCAAATAATATTAACAGAATGTTCATTTTGTGGAACACAACGAGATTGGCTGGTCGGCATAACAACATGATCAGAAAAGACTAAAGCTTATCCCGCTTACTATTTACTCATTTCATTTAAAGCCTTATTAGTAAAAAATATTTCATTGGATGTATCAATTGTTAATGATATGCAAATTCGCAGGACCAATCAGTTATCCTAAACATGCCCTATTATTAAATAAATGATTTGCAATTTAAAATCTGAATCTTACATTCATTACACGGGATATATCTGTAAAAAATACTGTATATGGACCATTAATAATCGAAGTGACTCAACCCCAGTCAGGGCCTTAACTAGGATTTGAAAATGGGTGGGGCACAGATAAAATTCCGATGATTGAATAAACAATCCCAGCCTGATTTGTGTTTATAAAATCCTTTGTTTCTAAGTGTTTAAATTCTTTGAAATCTTCAAATGTTTTTTCGTATTTCCAATACCTCTGCAAATAATTGTTTTATTATAATTTTAGCACTCAATTATTTGTACCACTTCATTAGGTGATCATTCTGAATACGAACAGATGAAATCACTGCCGTATCTGGGATTTCGGTTAATGAAGTGTATATTACTAAACAAATGTTAAATGTGCTTAGTATTATAGTACAACAAAATCAAAACTAATCTATCAAGATGAAATCACAACACAATTTTCCGATTTTTTATAAATTTCTCACAAAAATCCTCTTTTAGGTGTTTATGGTCCTATATAGAGCCGTGCCATCAGAAACTAACTATAATGTGTGCTTCGTCGATTTTAACACCACATATATTTTGCTACTGAATTACTACAACTTCATTATAGGAATGCATTTTGCGAAAACGCAAAACTTCCTTTTTCCTTTGCAGGATTGAAATACCATCAATTCGACATACATTCGTCTAATGCTGCTTTTTACTGTACAGACCAACAAATTGCCTGGTAGTTACGGATAGATTTATATTTTTGGTAGCTGATAAAATAGCTACTGCTTATCATTCAAACATCTGCAAATTAAATTGTTTTAAAACTATATTATAAATCATTCTTTTGTTCTATTGTCCATATCTATTATTAAGTGATAGATACAGTAAAATTATCTAGTGTATGTTTTAAAAATCTGGGTGGGGCACGGACCCCGGTGCCCTATGCCTAGTTACGGCCATGACCCCAGTGGTCACTAAAGCGAAAGTGACGGTTGGTATTGCCCATTTAGAATGTACATATGGAAAATAGCAACCGTCGCAATATGGCATAGGGGTCACTTTGGTTTTAGTGACTACCGGAGTTGAGTCACTTTGTTCTTTTTAGTGATTATTCTGACTGTTAGCCTAAGTAACAGAAAAATATATTGTGCAATAATAGTCTTCCTCATCTGGGGTTACGGGTACTTTTGATATTTTTCACTGGGCCATGAACAACATGTTCGTTCCTCAAGCAAATTGGACGGGTCTATTTTCATGAACAAATATTTGAGCTACGCTACAAGGAACAATTTATTAAAAATTCCAATTCGAAATTTTAACTATTTAAAAAATCTTGTAAAAATTTCATTTTTAATAGCAAATATACATTTACTAGTAAACTGATTACACCACAAGAAAGAGCAAGCCAAGTTACCACTAAAAGTACAGCTTTCAAATTACGACCTTTTGACCTTGGCCGGGTTTTAATCTTTCATCAAATCTGATTCTTTTCATAGTACCTGTCAGATCATAGGACGATTATTCTTATATCATACTTACCACTGGCGTAGCCAGGGGGGGGGGGCAAAAGGGCAATGGTCCCTGGTAATGGTATTTTTTATTTTGAGCTAAAAATGTATTTTTTATTTTGTGCTAAAAATGTATTTTTTATTTTGAGCTAAAAATGTATTTTGTATTTTGTAATTGTATTTCGAAAGTCATGTATTTTGTCATCCCTGATAGTTATAAATATAATGTTAATCTTTATCCCTGTATTTCTTTTCTTGAAACAATCATTTTTTGTGATCAAAAGATAAAAACTGATGTCGCTCATGATGATTGTATTTAAAAATCTTGTTTTTCAGTGTCAATATTTAGTATAAACTGATCCTTCGCTCAAGATCAGATACAAATCAAGATTCAGAACAAGATGAAGAAAATACTCTTTCCGATCGCAATTTTCACTCCCACAACGACAGAGCACACTCAGCACACAACACAAATACAATCTGAAATCTCAAAAGCACCACACAAATATTTCGTGTTACATATTATTTTGATCTCAGTGTCCAAAGTTTGCATCTTTCGGTTCAGGCATGTTTATTTACCTTTTGAACTGGCGAGTTTTTTTATTATGCTGCTGATCGTATTTTCCGTGTCATAATAAACTATTGTTATGTACTGCACTTGCGCTGTAAAATAAATTAAAAATGCATTTATAAATGCATTTTTCATTTCATTTTGACAAAGAAACATTTTATTTCATTCCATTTAAATGGCACAAATGAAATGAAATCAAATTTCATTTAATAAATGAAATGATCCGACCTCTATACCTAATACTTCAAGAAACGTGTTTAATAAATATAGATTATGTAGGTAAATATTTCAACAATATAAGCAAATCAATATCCTTGCTTTGATATTCTGTAACGTTGGCAGGTAATGTTTTGACTTTACAATTTACAAGTGCATAATGCAGAGCAGAAGAAGTACGACTAATATGCACCTATTTCTCAATCAAGGCTTCATGGTGTAGGGGTATAGTCCAAGGTTCATAATAGCATACAACATGTGTAGAGGAAGGAGAGGAATTGGAAAGGGTATAGAAATCGAATCCAGGCGGTGGGAGGAGGTAGGAAGAGGTTTTACTTTTTTGATAAGAATGAATCAATCCGAAAAATACGGGCCGTGTAATGTCATCAGAAAACTTTCTGTTCAAATGTGAATTATGCTAAACCTTTTTTTTGATTTCTACAGAGCACTCTCTGTTGACTTAGCTCCAACAGAAGGCTCTGTTCCAAATCTCTTAAGAAAAAAGCCGACTGAAATGCTCTTAAGAGCTCGTATCGGGTCTTCTGGCCGGGTAGCCAATCAGATTCTAGTTCCCGGGTTACTCAGCAGCATCTCGGACAGGTATAAAAAGGGGAGCACTCCCAGTTAGAAGATCAGATCGGTTTGAGATGTCATAAAGCATGCAGGTGTATCTGAGAGCTCCTCAAGATATCTCAGATAGGAATAAGCACGTAAGCTCGAGCAAGAGCACGAGTACGTACATTTTGTGAAAAATCTTTTGTAGTAAAACATCAATGCAAAATACACGAGAGAATTCATACAGGTGAAAAACCACACAAGTGTTCATTTTGTGAAAAATATTTTGCATACACAACACAAAGAAATAATCATATAATAGCTGCTCACACTACCGAAAAGTCTCACTCATGTTCCAAATGCACTAAACGTTTTTCAACTCGTGCACATTTGACTGCACACATAAAAAGTCATTTACCGTTAAATGAACGGCCATTGAAATGTTCGTTTTGTGAAAAATTATTTAACACCCAAAACCAAAGAAGAGAGCATACCAAAAGGATCCACTTCCAAGAAAAATCGCACGAATGTCCAAAATGCTCTAAAAAATTTGCGACATCCTCTGGAATGAGTGAACATTTCAATGTTCATATTTCTCCCACCCTGATTAAGACTTGTAAGTGCCATTTTTGTGACAAAATGTTTAGCAAACGGAATTTATTGGGACATTTGAAAACACATACAGGGGAAAAATTTTACAAATGCTCTATAATATGCAGCAAAGCATTCATTGGAAATTACGAACTTAAACGTCATATTGGAGCAACTCACCTAAAAGAAAAACATCATTTCTGTACTATGTGCGACAAAGGTTACTATTCCTACGGCGAGTTAAACGCACACAAGAAAACACACACAAGGAAAAAGCTTTTTATTTAAGTGTTCGACGTGTTCCAAAACCTTTTTCCAATCTACAGATTTCAAAATCCATTTGACCACTCACGAAGGCGAAAGGGCTTTTTAATGTTGTTTCTGTGCAAAGTCATTAAAAATTAAAATCTGAAATGTCATGAAAGAACACATTTATCCAACAACCTTTTTTGCGACTAGTTGTAGTGCATTTCTTTATACAGGCGCGTAGCCAGGATTATAACCTGGGGGGTGCACAGCAAAGTTCTATACAGAAATCTGTTTCCTGGAGAAGCAAAAATCTCAATATGAAGTACATATGAGTCTACAGTCAAGCGTAGAAATAAAAATTTGAGCCAAACCAATGAAAAAATCATAATATTCGCGCGTAGCGCGAAAAATTTACCAATTTTTTGCTAATTTAATACTGAAAACTCACTTACCATTAAATGAACGACCTTTCAAATGTTCGTTATGTGAAAAATCATTTTATACACATCACAAAATTAGAGAACATGTCGCAAGGATTCATACGCAAGACAAATTGCATGAATGTCCCAAATGCTCTAAAAAATTTGCGACAATCTCTGGAATGCGGTCACATTTAAAAGCTCATAATATGTCTCCCACCCTGGATAAGACCCACAAGTGCCAATTTTGCGGCAAGATGTATAGCAAACAGATTTTATTTCGACATTTAAAAACCCACACAGGGGAAAAATTGCCTTTTTTCTACTCTAGCAGTCATAAAAAATCTGAAATTGATTCCCTGGTTACGCAAGCATGAGGATATATTGAATCAATGCTTATGATAAACGATTACCAAAGAAGTTAAGCACGAAAATAATTTCCCACTTACGAACAGGAATCCGAACTGATCAAGATAAACCATCTTATTTAGGGGTATTGCCACTATTTGTCGCTTACAAGATACGTCAATTCTATGATATCTATTAATTTTGGTATCTTAACCCACAAAAATTGTCAGAATTTTTATGCAATTAATAGCACAAAAGATTTTTTATTATAGGCGACGATGCGTTGTTAGAAGACACAAGTAAAGGTGAAAATTTTTAATTCGAAATAATCATCAACAATTATCAATAGTATGTCAAATTTAAAAAAGATTAAGATTATAATGCCAATATTATTTAACTAGGTGAATAACTTGCGGCCCTGCGGGCCGCACAGGCACATAGGCGAACGAAATGAGGAAGAGTAAAGGGGTAAATACTGACTAATGAATTAGCAGAGAGCATCTAAAATTTCTTAAATCAGTCAATCAAAACCGTTTACTGAACTTTCATTGAAATCTTTTGTTAGGGCGTCATATGTTGTGGTGTTTTTATGATTTTGTTTGTAGTTTGTGTAGCTGGTTTTTAATGGTGATATTTCAACTACTTTCGTTTGACCATTTTTATTTACATTTTTACATGAATCCACCAAGTTTGGTTTAGAAAGGTTTAGTAACGTGAGATAAGTTTTATGGAAGTTTGAGATGATAAGAGACAAATTTTTTTAAGAGACAAAAAAGTCCAAACTAAATGTTGCGTCCCAGAAAATACAGGTTTGGCTAAGCTTATTTGTGCATCGCTCCGAATACTATTACGCGCTAAATAACAATGATGCAATGAATATTTCTTTTTTAGCAGATAGTTTAAAGGTTTTGGCTATTACATACTAAGTTTCAAGTCTCTGTGTGTTAAGAGGCCCCAGAAACTGGCCTCTGAAGTTGAGATGCTAGAAAAAGTTTTTCCGAAGAGGAAAAACTGACATGAAAAAGTGTAGCTTCAAAATAGCTCCAATAGCAAAAAAAAGCACACGAAAGTTGCATCTGAGCTCTTAAAAGGTATCACTTTATTTGAGAAAAATTAATTCTTGTTCTTAGATGCAAATCTGCTGTATATATCGTCTAATATTATGTGTGGAAAAGTTTGTGTGGAAAAACACATGACTTCAGAAAGGCACCCAGAACAAACTGGTATATTCTGAAATTTCAAAATATTGTAAATTCGTCCTTTGCCATTGCATTGCAGTAGAAACTATAGACCTATTTTTCCATATTGACTCTCATACGTTT
>JAQFYB010008078.1:0-10139 GCA_034694085.1 Pogonognathellus longicornis
GACCCGAACCCAACCCTAACCCGATAGGGTTGGGCCAACCCTAGGGTTTCGGGTTGGGCTAGACGCTCTACTAGCTAGTAAAACATTTCTTCTTGTAACCACTATTTTAAAACATAGGGTAGTAAATTTATGGATTCATAATAGGAATTCTTCTGGTATTTGAAAATTGTTTTGTTTAATAATATAGAGCTGCTAACTTCTTGAGAGATTTCGATGAACACTTAAATAAAACATTTTAATGCGTTAGCAAATGAAAATCAAAGGTGACATTAATTGTCGGAATGAGGAAGTCAAATTTCAAGAAACCTTGAGTTCAAAGTACTTAATTTTTTAACTTCAATAGCTATAAATCAATCAGAGGACGGCTCAAACGATTATAATGATGTCTGGAGTTGAACAAAGCGAATTTTTTTACTAAATTGAGCAAAAATCAAGCTGAAAAATACAAATTACGCGCGTAGCACGAAAAATTTCGCAATTTATGGCCCAATAACCTCTTTTTTGAGATTTCGGGGGGGGGGGGGGCACGTGCCCTAGTGCTCTGCCGCTAGATACAGCCTTTAATGCTTTTAATAAAGTAAAGATCAAACATATAAATGAATAAAAATTGTATTGTCTAAACAACCCGACTAGATTCCCATTAATGTTGGATACAAATTGTAATATGTGTTTTTGTTGAATATACTTCATGAGCAATTATCACTTACCTGACATAAAGCTGTGTATTTGGCTCTCTATTCGAGCAAAAGAAAAAAAGTATTTATTTTTACAAACTTCCAGTTTTATATTTCCAGCTTCACTCACTTACTCTATACTCAAGTTACATAGACCTGAATTTTCCTTACTGTCTCAAGGAAATAACCATGTACATCCATCCATCAATAGATTATTATTAATATGTCAAGAAACGAGTTTAGTGGCACCCATTTCCTCATTTTTACATTCAGCTGAAATTGTAAAACCATTATATTGACTGTCATAAAACCAGAAAATATGATGAGTCACAATTTTTGCATTGTTCGATTTCCACACATCGCCAACTATACTATTTATTATGAACTGAATAAAATAAACTAAAAATAATGCACTAGCAAATAATACTCACTGACAAAAATTAGGCCAGCAATAAAAATGTGTGCCACTAACGAACAGAAAATAAGTATTATGCAATGCAGGTAGCATTCGCATTTTTCAAAACTTGATTTATGGACATAACTAAAAATTGAAATTGTGTTTGCGAACGAATTAAAAAGAAAGAAATAACCAATGCATTAAATGCGGAGAGATACTAACTGCAAAGAAAAACTTGTTTCAACTAAATTCTTTTATTTACAGTTACATGTATTCTAAAACAAACGCACATTCTAACACACTACACTACTATTGCACTACACAGACAGTCATCAACACCTTTCAACGTACTCACACCACAAGTATAATTTTATCTGTACATTAATCATGAAATGAACTACTCTCACTAGGTATACAATGTTAACTTTAGGTAGGTATCCATAAAATATGTACGGGTAAAGAGAGTTTGTGGAATACCTTATTAACTGTTTGAAATATTAACTACTACGAGTATGTACTAGTAGGCATATTACCATTACTATTAACCAATAAGGCATTCTCTGCAACAATTTGACCACGATTTCAATAATGCATACATATATAATTACAATACATATACTACGGTAAATATCATATTAGATTATCTATCTGATAATTATTCCTTTTGCCACGACACAATGGTAGCCCAGTACTTGTAGCTATAATTTCTATGCATTTCTACATTTTATTTATATTCGTAAATGGTATCCGTTTAATAATAGGTTATAATATTTTACTATTTTTAGTTGTTGTACGTACATTGTACTGTACATAGTAAGTAATATACGTACAAGAGTGTTATCTGTTATTACTATTACTGTGTCAAGCTTGTTTAGTTTAGCTACAATCAATTTAAATATGTCGATAGAATACAATTCATAAGTTACCTTTCACCAACAACCGTGAAAACTGCATGAGACATGCACTCATTCATGAGGAGCTTAATATAATAGTGTTGCTATAATTTATACGCTATAACACGCACTATGTAACATTATATTATTGTAGCCTACTAGTTGCTATTTAAATACAATTCTGTTGAAACTGAAAAAACAGCAAAACAAAACTAAATTATTAATATCCAATTCCATATAATATTTATAACATTCTTGCAACAGCTATTTTTCAATTTCTTCTGTTATGAGTAAATCAATATAACATGCAGTACGTAGATATATTTGTGTATCATTAGAAATACATATAATGAGAATTCACGTTAATGACATGTAGACATTCTAGGTTATGACTCATATTATTATTATTATAATTATAATTAAGTATATATTAATTGTTCCATGTTATTAGCTACTCGTTTGTTATAGTCGTAATCCTAATTAGAGCAAACGATAATATCAAGTAGATTCACATCTGACAAAGTTTACAGCAGAATTAATATCTGATAGCTTCAACTTTCCACGCATGGAATTGTACTACCGTTGAAAATACAATTTCTAAATTGTCTTTAAATATTCTACGATTTACGTTTAAGTATTGGGTTGCTCACTCATTTCTTCACACACTCACAAAACTGTCACAGCTACAAGCAACTTCACAGGACAAACAATTAAATACTTGCGCATTTAATAATTAATTATTCATTTCAACTTCCCGGCAAATACTAGCTACAATTATTTTTTATGTTTCCGCTCAATTCATCATACACTCCATGAATTGAATGAAAGGAAATAGTATTGTAGAGTAGAAATAATAATGATAATTGCTCGTCAAAAAAGTCAGAGCTACTTGAAAAGTGTGAAAATGAAATATTTGATAATGGAAAATTCTCATACAAATCAATTTGAGCATTAAGTACAACATAAGTTTTGATAAAGTTCAAATAAATATGAAAGATTTCGATATTATATTTTCTTAAGAAAGATACACAGTGGCAAGAGACGCTTTACGCTACACATACAAGGTTTACTTCTCGAATTGCACACAACAGCATCGCCATCTTATAATCTCAATAAACATTTTATGTAATAATAATTTTCTTACAGCACTCTGAACATACAGTAATATTACGTAAATAGTAAGTTTAGTCATTTACTCAAAAAAACTCAACACAATAACTAAAAATGATAAAATCATAATATACTTGTAGGATTTGACAACAACAAACAGAAACTGCTCAGTAGAAAATGTGGCAGCGACAATACATGTGGACGAAGAAACAATGTGACAAAGAGAATATTATTATGATCAGTTTCATTTGATCGAAATGGCATGAGATGAGATGGTGTAGTTGTACGATAGTCTGTCTGTCTGTTAACATATCAATCATACTATTTAGCTATCAGTATTGTTCATCGTACGTTAAAAATAGCATTCCCAAGTATCACAGTTTCATCATTAAAATCTTAGGGACACAATCATCATTCATAATATAATTACTTACTTGAAGTTGGGCTTTCTTAATGTTCGTCGTAATAAGCATTGATATGAGAATCGTTGAGGAAAATGGCCAAACTCCTTAGGTAGGATGGACGGATGGTATGTTCAAGGGCTTCATTTTCCTTGTAATATTTGTAAGTGCTTATTACGAACCATTGCATCTTGACATTTTAACAAAGCCCAACTTCATCTCACTTACTCGAAACGGTGATAATAATATATCGTGATACTCATTGTTTTTATACATTGTATGTAGGATAGCTATTGCTATATTTATTACAGTTTTAAGTACATTATGATTACTGTAAACTGTTTGGCTTACTTCTAATTACTGTTTAAGAGTACACAGAACCTACGTATTAATTTTCATACGTATCTGGACGGCTACATACTTGAGTAGCAATTATGTAGTTCCTTGTAATTTCCTATAACGTCGCTACAATTTATTATTTCCTAAATCTACGTGATTGACTCTGGGCGAAGGCTCGGAGTTCACCACCGTTTTTACGGGAATCCTTTGGCTGTTTTTGGCTGGGAATTTTGGAGGTTTGGTCGGCTGATTATGTGAAGCTATAAGGACGGAATTTGTATTGACAGCTGAGTGTTGTCCATCGTGATTAGAAGGCGGATGTATCCCGGCATGATTAACATATTCAGAATCGTGCAGATTCACGGAGATGTGAGTAGAGTTGAGTAAGTTTCGATGGTTTTGATGATGGTATTCGATAGAAGATCTTTTCTGATATTCCAAAATGTAAAGAGTAGCCATTGCGACCAAGCTGTAAAAATTAAAAAAGATTTACACAAATTATTACAAAGGAAAGCACAATTATTTAATTAGTTAAATTATCACAATTAATTAGAATTACCAAAATGCCATAATGAGAACCAAAATAACGATGAGTAGTTGTACAAATTTGCTGGAGCAGAGAAACTCGCTGGAAGTCCACGATGTATAGTCGCCTGTCTTCCTTTTTCGCTTTGAAGAGGCGTCTAAAAATATAAAAGATTACAATTTAAGTCTAAACTTCCCATGCATTGCATAGACTGGTAAAGTGCTAATTGTATTTGATAATTACTTGAGGCTCGGGAACTTGCAGAAGATTTAGAACTGTCAACTCTTTTCAGCCGAGTGATTTTTTCCAACTGGTCTATCCTTGTTTCTAGTTTTCCAGTGACTTTACATAACTCTTTCACAGCTCCAATGTTTTCCATGAAAAGTCGTTCCTGAAAAAAATCATGATCATTAAATTTCTGCTTGCATAACTCTATGAAGAAAATTATCCGATTATTTCATTATTCCAATTACTTTGTTAACTACTAAAAAATTTTCTATTTTCTGTCCGTTAGGTAATTCGATGTCTCCAGTTTCTTTCACGGCATCTGGAAGGATTTTCTGAACTTCTTGTGCAATGACTCCTGTATCCATCGCTTCTTCTTCAGACAATCCGACCAGCCTAGCAAATTCTGGGTTGTATTTGTAGCGAACGACTCTCAATTGTTGAACATGACGTAATTGTTCTTTTGTATCGATCTATGGAAATAATAAGACAATTCAATTTAGCACAACTGCTTTTGCAGTGATAAGTCAACGACAAGGAATTCATTTTTTCAAATTACTTCTGTGATGTCACTTTTAGCTCTACAGTCACTGGGGTGGACAATCTGGCCAGTGACCTTGCAGTTTCCGTATACAACAAGAGCTTCCTCAGGTCTATCAGTATTTATCCCAACACGGCCTGCATGATATATGGAATCTGATGTATGACCTTTTTGCCATGACAGCTCCATGTCACTTTCAAATTGTCCAGGGTTAGACGCCTATATAGAAAAGGAATAGTTATTTACGGTAAAATTAAAAACTTTACATGGTAAACAAATTTCATTTGATTTTTAAAGTATATGTGAAAATGTTTTATAGATAAGAAACAATTTTACATGGGAACATACTCGAACAATGATTCGCTGCGATGAGTGGGCAATGACAGGGTAAATGCCATCAGCAGTGTGAGCACTGAGTCCAACTACTAAATAAAAGTAACGCTGGTCTGGATTTGGCTTGCCTTTCTTTCGCATGTTATTCGAAGTAGTTTCATTGAAATGAAGTCTTCCCACCGTCACTTTTGCAACTTGATCCCCACTTAAATCGACACTGTGTAAATTAATACAATTTAGCGAACCTTAAAATAATTTCATCGAGGCAGATATATTTCCAATAAATAATATGAATGTCTAAAGCTTACAGCACTGGATGGAATGGTTTTTTGCTACGGTCACTTTGCGACTGTTCTATTTTAATAGTTTGGTTAGGAGATTCAACTTTGACCCCGTAAAAATGAATGTAAAAGTTTTCAATGGGCTGATAGCCATCGGCAGTCTTGACATATTTTGGGTCTCCATGCTGCCTTGCGTGACAGGTAATCTGCAAGAAATTCATGAAAAACGTATTTATGTCCATGTATGTTTTTGGTATTTAAATCCTTTATTATTTGAAGAATTATTTAGTTTTATTATTATTAATTATTAAGTTACCTGAAAATGGTTTTTCTTTTGACACACAAATGCGTCATCAGCGTTAGAGAAATTAAAGCCTTTGTCCGCATCAACTTTGTAGTACGGCAAAGCTCTGTTGAGATTGAAAATAATACAAGATATTGTCTTTTTTGCTAACTTACTTTGGTAAAGAATAAAATATCACAAATAGTCAGGATTAGGCATAAAACTTACAATTCTTTAAATCCTTCGTCTGCTAAAGTGTGCCAAACATTTTCTTGGAATGGCTGGAATTTGATGCATTGATAATTCGAGTCAAGGAACATAGAAGGATCACCAGAGAAGTCGAACCCATATTCATCCTCGCCTTGAGAGTTATTAACGTTTGTTGCACTGTTGCTGTTATTATTTGACGAATTAGAATCCGAAGGTGAGAGTTCTAAAAATCATTCCAAAAATAATACCATTAAGTAACATTACTTCCTTACAAAATAAACGCAGTTATTCAGTAATAGGTAAATGATGATATGGAGTCATTTTTTAGTAAAAATTATTTTGATTGCTTTTATCACTACACGCCCAATTATTTTTCATTAACCTCATGCATTTTCACAATACTACTGATCAATTTGCTGTACAATAATATAGCATTGTGTACTCTGCCTGAACTATTTACCTACAGAGTAACATTACAATAAATATACCTATTGCACCAATACGGTTTTACGCAATGTAGTAATGAAAATAGTAATAGGTAGTCACAACGCGTAGACAGGTAGGTATGTAATAATAATAATAATCAAATTTTGTATCGCGAGGAAAAAATCAATTACTCTTAGTGGTATTCCAACATCCATCATTTACAATTTGCAATCAATCTAATGAATTCAGTATTTCATTGCTGAATTGTCATAAAAATATTTATTGCATTTTGTATAGGCTAGTAATTGTAAAACAATAGACATATTTATAGGAGCCTTCATATGTGTATCTGCTACCACGAAATGTAAAAGGAAAAGGAAAGCAACTGAATTCTGACAGGTGTAGAGTATTGGCATTATTAGTTTGCGTTACGCTTCGCTCCTATAATTCTACACACAACATTGCATTCGATTACATGAGACAAGCCAAGAAATGTGTAGAAACAAAGTTATGTTTCCTTTCGAGTTCATGTGCAGCAGAAAATAGAGTAATGAAAACAACGAAACGTGTGATATGCTCAAGTAAGCAAGATTTACCGCAAACGAACGAAGATTAGACTACAATTACAATGGCTACTCACTAAATGCACCTGCACACACTAACTGCAACATTTATTTGTTCAAATAAATAAAAATACCTTTAACCGTTTAACACAAGAAATCTTAAAATCGATGCGATTCATTGAAACTTATGTTTTGCTGTTCACATTTGCTTTACCTCCTGCATTTTATTTCATTAGCTAAGTACCTCCCTTCGCATTTATAGCACTTTATGCATTAGAATGTATGCATCTTGTAGTGTACACTCTACATATTAAATCCACACTTCTGATATTTGTCTACCTATTAGTGTATGTATACTTATGTATACATTTTGCACATTTCTACTGCATGTGATGAAAGTAGAAAAGGTTTTTTGAGACGGGAGCATAGCAAGAGTAATTGTAGACTGATGTGCTTATAAATAGCTACAGAATAAAAATGTAGTTGTTAGATTGCAAACTAATGATAAAAGTAGGCATTTGTCTGCTGAGCGTTTAGATGTACATAGCTTGACTATGATATGCTTATCTGTTTTATTTTATGTTGCGTGGTATTTCGATTGCGGCTCATTTTATTGGAGGGCATTGAGAAATGTAAAGGTTTATTATTCAGTTCTACTCTAGTTAATCATTCATTGTCAGTGTAATACTAAAACTCTTGTAGTCACTAATGCACCAAACAAATTTTCAACCGGAATGCTTTGCATTTGCATCATCCTTTACCTTAAACTCTCTGTATGCAATGCACTCCCCACTTTGTGGTCACCACACCAATAATAGCTGCAAGCGCACCACCATACCATAGCTGCATCATTTTTATTGTGTTATACTTATTATTATTATTCATTCTAAAAATGCTTGTAAGTTTGTAGAAATTGAGCACACTCATATAGTATTAACAGTTCACAATAAACAAATATTATTGCATTACTATAACCTCCACGCAACAAATTAAAAATGTGATGTTAACAGCTAAGTATTACATGCAAATTACTCTCAATTCAACTTAATAAAAATCAAATTAAAAATAACATCAATAACGTAATGAAATATTATATAATGTGTGCATGGGTATTAAGATTAATATTCATTTACTCAATACTAGTGCATACATTACACCGTGAGTATATAAGACTGATTACTTTATTATGATGCATGTTTCTGAACTTCTAAAGTACGAACACATTAATGCATTTTTAGTGCTTGCTTTCTATGTCAATAGGATGTAACTAGAATGATGTAAAACATAACTCCATTAATATTCTTACAAATTAACTAATATCTATTTCAAGGCCGTATACAAGGGGAAAATATGCAGCTGCCGACACCAAAGCTTCAAAAACCAATTTATTTTGTCATAAAATTGCAAAAAATCGATGAAATTTTGTCGTTTCTTTTGAATGTGATGCATTTTACTTTCATTTTGGACCAATATTTTTGCACAACTCACTATCATATACGCTTTGTGCCTCATGTTAGGATTTTTATCTCCCTGAAATCGATTTCTATATACGGCTTTATTTACCCCATATAACCATATTATATCAAATTATAACATAATTATATTATGAATCACCAAATCAGATTATTACAACAATAAATCTATGAAATTACTAAATGAAATTCTAAAACATAGAATTTAACAACAATGTTACAGAATATATCAACACAAGCTTTGAATCTTAATTTTTTTACTACATACCGTCCCATAGAAGTCTAATTTATGCTAGTTTTTCAGGTTTTACTAACATTCATGGGAATAAGTACTATACACACTATTCAACAAATATCACATTTATATTTAAATCCATTAATTTCCTGAGGCTTTAAAAAAAGCCACTGAAATTTCATGCCTAGTGATGTGGTACCGGACTATTTCGCCTGAGTCGAAATGTCAGAACAATTTCATCGAAAAACAAATCATGAATTCACGTTCACAGTACCTTTTCATCTAATTTGTATTCATGGATTAGCATATGGAGATTGCTCATTTTTCATATTCATTTGACATATCTATTTCACTTTAGTTATTGCTTAGCGTTTGTACACGACATCATTGCAAAGCAGTAATCAATGCTATTAAGACTGATTGGCCAGCTGCCATTATATATGGTTGCCTTTTTCATTTAGGTCAATGCTTTTACAGAAAAATTGTAGAAATAGGCTTAAAATCCGAATATGAAAATCCTAACAGCAATGTAAATCTACAAGTTTGTTCTGTAATCGCATTGACATTCGTGCCCCCATATGATGTAAGGGCCAGATTTAACGATCCTTCGTTAATAAGATTTTTGAAGTACGTGGAATATACATATACATAGGCACATGGGACAAGCCCCCACTATTCCCTTTAATACTGAACCTTTATCTAATTACGTGTACTTAACTCATTCTGTGTTCTGTAAAACAATGATGCTATTATAGGCGAAATGTCACTTCTCATCATTTTTCAATGCGGTGAAAACGAACATACCCCTTCAGACGAAACGGTTTCAGGCGAAATTGACCCCAACCAGTGATGTATATGTTGAACATAGTTAGCTAAGTTAAATTTACAGAATATTCTTTCATATTTAGCCATTTAATTCAGTACGCTATTTATTGTAAGTCGTTATGGTCCAAACGGAGAGGAATAATACAAATAAATCTAGGAAGGTAAAAATGGCAGCCAATAAAATGGAAAGCAAGGTTCACTATTCAGAGAAATAATGGAAAATAATATACATATGAAGTATAATGTTTTGCGTTTGAATTGAAATTAATTGCGTACTTTTGTATTAGTGTTTTAGTTTCATGAATAGATATTGCATTACCATGTTCCTTTTAAGGCTGGCTTGGAGGATAGATGATCATTTCGCCTAATAAATCAAATATCTCTTAGCCGGAAACTTGTTAAGGA
>JAQFYB010008079.1:0-10139 GCA_034694085.1 Pogonognathellus longicornis
TACATATCGAATTTAGTCGGTACATATCGAATTTAGTCGGTACATATCGAATTTAGTCGATACATATAGAATTTATTAGATACATATCGAATTTAGTCAATAGACATTGAATTTAGTAGGTGCTCAGTCTTGATAATTCAAGACTGAGCACCGGGGTGTTCAAAATGGATGCTCTGTCTTGATTGATTGATCGAATATGTTAGCTTTGTATTAAAATTATCTTGGCTTCTAATGTTTAATGCAATTGTATTGATTAATTTTTAATTGACTTTGACTGTAGGTGGATATAATTATTGTATGCACTGATTGCTAGTTGTGATAATGAAAATAATGAACTAAACAGTAGCTGAGTTTTGGTATTCGTATATTTTACCTATTATATGGTTTACCTATTCGCAATATTAGATGTTGACGGTTTCATTACTTTAATGTTCTCATTCAAAATTCATATAATTATAATTTTAATAGAGGCATAATCTGATGTTTTCATTTTTATTTAACAGGATTGTCAATTTTAATACTCGAAGTGGGTGCAGTTTATATCTACTGTACCTTTGAGAATTTTCAACTGCCCTGCTTTGCCTTGTTTGCGTGTAGAGGCCCATTGCCCATTGCGTTTGCTCATGAATTGCTCGATCAGGTTTTACCGAAGGATACTAGATAAAAGCTTGGCAAAAACTATTGCCAATTATAGGTATATCGCAAAAAGTAAAAAATAAGATGCTTGTTGAAAGCATCGACTACAGTAGGATGCACAACAAACGAAGCTTACATAAAAATGAATTTGATCTTGTGCTAAGTAGCTATTTCTTTTATTAAAAAATGAATAAATGCAATATTTATTTACACCTAAAGCTTAAATTGGATACGAAGAAGAAACTTGCACCATTGTAAACTAGCCACGAAAAATATTTGTGATGCTCGTGGAAAACTTTCTACAGATTTGTGAATGTCATTAATGGTGAAACCGTTGTGATTTGTATTACAAGTTAACTTCAAATGTAAATGTACGTATTACAGTGACACAGTATGCTGTAAACGTGTTAAAATTAAAGCTGTTCTCATGGTCTGTGTACGACTGGAAATCCAAAGAGTAGCAGGTGCTTAAGAAATAATAGTGCAGCGTTAGCAAGAGTGAAAACTTTAAAATATGCAAAGTACTAATATAACAATTCACCAAAGAGAAAAGTTCTTTTGTCACTTATTAAGGCAGTGTAGTAGTGGGTGCGATGAAAAGTGAGAAGTGCATGACACAATAGGTACCTAAGACAACTTTGTAAAGCCAACACATTACATAATGAAATTGATAGGATAATGCAATGCTAGATGCTAAAGAAAGATAGGGCGAAAATTCTGCTCAATCTTTCAATCTACATATAACACAGTTCAGGGAACAAGACTTAGACTATGGTTCAATCCACCCACAAGCAGAAGCAGACTACTTGGCCTACAGTATATTGTTTAGTGTTGCATAATCTTTTCAACCAAAATCCTTGCTCTATTTTCTGAAAATCAGATCACTGCCATTGTCATCAAATGAGCACCTAGGATCAGTTTGGCCACTTGGCTCGACTCCGACTGCCGACAGGCTCGATCACACTGAACTGAATTGATTGCACTTTAACCATAAAGTCCAGTAGAAATTCGGTTCTATAAAGTTTACGTTAGACCAACACACAATGCTTTCATTTTTTCAAGACAGTAGTCCTTGAGCCTGACTAAATAAAAGAATAAAACATCAAACAGACATTTTCAACCAAGCAACATTTATGCTGTATGGCTGCATGTGTGTGTATGTGTGCCTATGTATTTGTGTGCCTTTATATATCTATTTGTAGCAGCTATTAGAATAATGATCCAAAATTAGAAGACTCATTTGCTGAATATATACATACCGACATAAAATCTCATCTTCCTGAGGAGAGTATTTGTTTTCGTTTTTCAACTCATAATCCCTTGAAAAGTCCCTTGAAAATTTTCAACTCATAATCTCTCGCAATTCCCCATTTCAAATAAATATATTTGTATTATGTTGCAATTGTTGTACTTGATCCAAAAATACACGTAAACAAGAGAGAGATTGACTTGATTGAATTGACTAATTGTCCAAAATATGGTCAGCCTGTTCAGTGTAAAATCTTTTACAGCTTTTCATCTCTCATTACACTGCATTTATGGCCTATACATGCAAACAGGTGTTTTCCTACATTTGAATTGAATGTAAATGTCACTCCTTTAATTGTGTGAAAGAGTTGCTCAGAATCATTTCGTTTCTTTCTTGTGATTATTGAAAGGAAATTATTATTATCATGATTTCACAACCAGTACAAGTGCCTATATTGACGTATTCTATGTATTAGGAAATGCGTTTATGGCTACGAGACAAGGCGGAACTAGTATTATTTTTATTTATGTAACTCATAATATAACTAAATACCAGACTAAATACTATATTATAATAACTATAACTCGTCCATAGCTCATAATTGTGCCATTGCATGCAAGACTGATTTAACGATGTTACACTCGAAACGAACTTTTTGTCACGTCACAAATATTTGCGAAGTCTGTTATTCTTGAGGGATTCGACGACAGAAGGATGAAGACTGGCTGCTTTTTGGACTACTTTTTTATCTTTTTTATCAAAACCTACTTGCGAATTCCGGTGTTCATAAGTAGTCTCACCTTCGGAACCAGTCGCCCTAGTGGGTGCAGCGGTGTTTGTATTTGCAGCATCATCAGTTGTTGTTTCTTCAACCTTAGTTTCTGTCTCTTGTTCCAAGAATGGAACTTCCTCAACATCCAGAGAATGTAAATAGTCAGAATCTTGACAGGGACCGTAACTACAAAAGTTATGTATGTAAATCAATGACATCAACAGTGAGCATACGAGGATCAGAATGAAGATGGTGAAATGGGCCTGGTAAACATCTTTGGTATTGGGCAATAAAAATTTGAAGCACCCCTAAAAAATGAATAATCCCCAATAAATTACACCCAAATTACACCCCAGTTGGTAATGGAAAGTGAAAATAAATTAAATTCTTCCCCAGAAAGACTTACTTTCATGTGAATATCTCTGTCTGTTATAATTTTATTCTCAATTGGAATTGAGCGGCCTTTGCTAGTGTGTTTCATATACATTCTCTCTTCTATTTCTTTTTGGTGCGAACCACGGCCATCAACCGGATCAGCATCGGTATTGAAAATGTTTCGTGAGCAATTACTAATTACCGTTTTTACACAGCAACTTACTGGGATATCCTCATTACTCATTGAAGTGTTTTTGTACAGAAACATTTTGTAATCCTTATACCACAAAAGGCCGCAGCAACGCTAAAGCATTGAGAATTAGATCCTCATGAGCCATGCATTCGTACAAAATATAACTGATAAATAATACAAAATCATAAATGTCAGAAAATCAACAGTTAATGTAGTAAATGGGTAGGTTAGTACATAATCTTGCTGAGTTTTGCTGAGCCAAACCGGGATATTGTTGTTATGCTTTTCCATGTATTTTTGAATGACCTTCGCAGTTTCATCGAATTCGGGAGGATGACTTGATAATTCCCGTACTTTAATCACTCCGTAAATGGATACGCCAGGAACAATCAACGCAGTAGGCAACATGAACTTTTGATACAATTGCAGAAACATTTTTAGAATAGGTAATGGATATTGTGAATGTAAAATGTTTGAAATGTATAATATTATATTAAAGAAATATTACACAGAAACAGCAAAGAATGTGGGTCACGTCACATTTGACAAAGACACATCCAACAAATGCCATCGACACATTTAGGTAGCATAGAAGTTTGATTAACGAAGTGACATGGCTGTACTTTTCTGTTTGGATGACATAATGATTTTCATAGTAGCTTATTCCAATCGCATACGATAAGCAAATCAACTGAAAAATTCAATTTTGTACATGAAACAATCATGAATATTAGTTGAGTGAAAATGTGGCTATGTTTTTTAAAATTATAGAGACCTGGATAATTTTCATAAAAATGTAACTATATTTACCCACACAATCCAATAGAAAGCACATGATACTTTAAATACTGAAGACATTCTGACAAAGAGTAATGCTGATTTCAACGGTTATGACTTTTCCGTTGCTTCCAATTCTATAAATCATGTACTAATGGTTGTGCCATCACTATTACTAATGGTTGTCATTAAAAGTACATACTGATAATATCATTCATAAAAGCATAATGAAAGCCCAAATATTAGTAGTGAATTTTCATTATTATTTATGCTCTGTTGCTATATGCACTACGAAAGTTTATATTGGGCAATCTGTTGAGTAACATTGAAAATTACTGAATAGAGAGACTCGGATGAATAGAATGAATTATACATGCGAAAATAGTTTTTTAAAACCCTCAAAATGTATATGAACATGCAAGTGTATCGGAGAGACGTAATTGTTTATATAAGATTTCTCTACGGTCATGCCTTCATGATGAATTTCATTGCTTCTGCTAGAATAATAATTGAGCCTCCCTAGTGAGATTTGTGAAGGTTGACACAATCTTGTCCATTCTTCGTGATATTGCATTTTGTTTCCCTTTCACTCTGGGGAAATATTCAATGTTTCAGCCTGTCAGTTCTACGCAGATATTCTCTTTCTCTTTATAATACAAAGGCAACAGATGTAATTTTTAGACAACCTACCTCACAACAATGAGTATATAATGTAATCCATAATAATAAGTCAAAACCAATTTACTCAACACACGCAATACAATTTTATACTACATTTAACCCCATACTACAATCTTAATCATAGCAATAAACTTACCACAGCAGTTGCAACACTTGTATATTAAAGTGAAAGTCTATAATATATACTTTGTAATGTAATACATTGTGACCTAAACGAAAGACACAATTAATTTTTCTCTTCAAAAACTACAATATTGCAAATAATTTATGAACTTCACTTTAACAGATTCAGTATGAGAAATGTAGGACTCAATGGACTCATAGAGCATGTAGGAGGATGCATGTAGGAATCATAAAGATAAAGTTATAAACACCATGCATGGAGTTCCATCGATCAAACTTTGTACATCTAGTAAGTGTGAAAGTTTGCAATCACTATGCAGTCAGAATACAATGATTGGTTATTTTGGCTTTGACCATATCTTTAATAGCTGATCCCCTATAAGTTGTAATGGACAAAATTGTCTGAACATCGATCTGGCTGACAAGAGTTGTTATTTGTACATTGTGTACACATATTGTAGTAGATGAACCTTTGCTCCTGTACAATATTAAAGAAAGTAGTTGTTTATAAAAGTAGGAAAACAGTGGAAAGTAAAGAAGAAAGTGAAGTCGTGAACTGACCATTTCGGATATACTAGACAAGGTGCCCTTGATTGTGGATTAGTAATAACCCTAGGGAAAGGATTTTAAGACTTAAGTCGGAAATGATGGCAGAAGAAGACAGCAGCAGTAGGCCAACATCTAAGCACAAACACATCTTCGCTTTGGCTGAAACTCTGTCAAGAAGATCTCATTTCACTCCAGAAGAGGTTTGGTATTTACATACTTATAGTATATCTACTTCTACACTGGATTTTGATATCTTTATTAAATTTGAATTCATACATTTTTTATGTACCTTGCACTTCACAAACTACGTCGTACCACATTTTATACCAAGGTTGATAGTTTCATAACAAATTGCAAATGTGACAATGCTCACAACCCAGTTTCACTAGAATACACTTCCAAATAACACTTCACATTCACTAGAATGTCAACTTCTCTTAAGTGTGGACACATACACGCCGACCTACCCTCTATAAGTTCTCAGTTCTCACATACACATACTTATGCAAGTTATTAATGTGTCACTCAATGTTAGTGTCTTCTGCATTATTGTACACACCCATCTCAAGGATTATCAACTCAGATTTAATCGCTTCTTCAGTCGCCACGATAATAAAATAGATATTCAATTCCTTTTCCAAAAATCTATCCTCCAAACATCATATTATAATGCATACCTACTACATAACACACCAACAACTTATACTTTTATTACACAATTGATGCTATAATTAATAGGTATATGAGCCTGAAAATGGTCCCATTATCGGAAGTAAAGTAGGTATAGGTTAACGAATGTGGCTTGATTTGATTTGATTTACTTAATAATTTAATTATGATTTTATATCAAGATTCGCTCTCTACTGATCATGTACTCAAAAGCTTCGATACTTGGCAAAATGGATCGCCTCCATTTCCGAGAGTTGATGAGCACCACATTTGACATCACAGATGACCTCATGCTGGACAGAATATTTCGTGCATTTGATTTGAATAATGATGCATTGGTAAAGGCAATTCTTTTCTTCATTGTCCTACTTGTATACTGTAGTAGTTATAAATATTAAAACCTATAGCAATCAATGTCTCGGATGCACATGGACGAATTCGGGGTTATACTGTATTTTTGAAAGACGGCAGATTCAGATAGGAGAATGAGATTCAATGCTTCAACTTAAGTCAACAATATGCAATAGCATCATATTCTAAGCCACGATGAGTCAACATAACAGTTTGCACATGTACATAACTGATAGTGACCTACAGCGGGTAGCGAGTTTATATACATATACATAACTAATAGCATTCCTAAACTCCTAATTCTATGGTATTTATGCTGCAGAGCAGACTAAAAATTGCTGATTAGCTTTCCGGAAATAAATTAATCTCATAATCTCATCTCTGAATCTGTGACCACATTTTCTTATGTTTTAATATGCATGGAACAATCCACCGAGGTTCCGAGAGTCTATTTTCTATTCTTATTCTTAACGACACTAATAATGGATTACTGAATACGGTACAACATGCCTGCCTATATGCAACGACTATATAGGTGCTAGGTAATTCAATCTGTCCATTCGACACTGCTTCCAGTTGACATTAAGAAAAAACTCCATAGCTCAAATAAAAAAATGCCGATCAATATGGAAATAAGAATTTAAGCAACCCTGTATTGAGTAGTTTCATTATTGCATATAATCTGCCTGACCTTTTATACAATAAGCTGCCTACAGCCACAACAGCTATTAGGTCGAATTGAATAGTTTTTTTAATTAATGTTGAGATTGACGACACGGAATGGATCTTGGGACTCTCGGTATTCTTACGCGGAAGCTTGGATGAACAAATTAATTTCTGCTACTTTGTCTACGATATCAACGGAGATCGGTCCTTGACTCGTGAAGAACTGTACCATTGCCTTAAAAATTGCATGATGAGAACCACTGGAATTGAGGAAGACGTGGAGGAAAGCGTAAAAGAAATAGTGGAGATTGCTCTCAAGAAACTGGATGTGGATAGAAATGGACAAATTACATTTTCCGACTTTCAAGCTGCGGTAATGAGCGATCCTTTACTTCTAGAGGCTTGTGGACCTTGTCTTCCTAATCCTAGGGCAGTCGAAAACTTCTTTGCTAGTTTGGCTAATTATCAAATCAGCGGAAAACTTCCTGCAGTGAAAATGAGAGCCATAGAGAAAGTCAAGAGTGAAGGTAGGCGAAGTCGTAGACAAAGTTCCATTAATTTCCTTCGCTAATTAATCGGGAAAATTCCATTAACAGTCATAATATAATAATAATAGCAATAAAATGTTTGATACAAGTGAAAACTGTAATTGAAATTGCATACTATTTCGTCGTATAAGTGAATAAAGCGAATAACTAATAAAGTTTATGCACTTGCAACTTGCAAGCTACACTACCTACCTAACACAATTATTCATGTTTAAAAATTAATCTCATACAAACTTTCACATTTGAAATACAAATTAAAATTTTTACTAAATTGTTATAAAAACGTACATTATTAACATAATATTGTAATCGTTACAAACAGAAAAGATTAAAGTATCACCAAATTGAAAGTACATCAAGTATCAAGTATAGTTGAAGTATTTTACAAACAATTAATTTATGATTATAAGGTTAGGTATTATGATGAGGTATGGGATAGGTAAGCTATAAAAATATCTTAAAATGTTAAAATATGACACGTACATGTATAGTGCACGTATGCATATTAGTGTGGACTGATGGTTATTGCATAGGAAAGGAATAATGATGTTACTGTAATATTGTTATTTTGTTATCAATGAAGGGTAAAAGTAATAACTATTAACACATAATAAGAATTATTTTCACTTTGTATACAGTAGATAGATTTTTAGTGAAGAAAGACAAATTAATTTTAACTCAGCATGTTCACTTCATATATTTTGCATCATTTTCGGAAAGTAATTTAGCAGATGCCTTGGCATCCAAAAATAGTCCACTAATTTCTTCGATGTCTTCCTTGGTTATCTTAGTTCGTCCGTTGATTTTAGCAGCAATCGATGCAGGCGTTAAAAGTTGTACCGCGTAACGTAGTGTAGTTTTCTCCCCCACATCTCCCAGCGCCTTCATTGCTTCTACATCGAAATCAAGTCCTTCGGTGATAACACGAATCGCGAGAATTTTCAACATTTCTTCTTTGCTGTATGGGCAAGTTTTGACAATTACAAGGCGGTCTAAGAGATCCATAGGGACTCCATGAGGAGAGACAATATCTTCAGTGCCACGGATTGTACAACGTCCACGATTTGTGGCAAAGATGACAATTGGTGCCAGAGAACTTTCCAGAGCTCGCTGAAGATAGGTGAAACACTCGATATCTAGCATGTGAACTTCGTCAATAAACAATACACCGGGTACGAGTTCAGCGATCCCCTGATCAATGTAACGGTTGACGACTTTATTTATTTCACGTCGTAGTTTGTCTGTAATTTCCGTCTTTTTGGGTTTCATTAATTGCCCCAGCATTGAAAGGATATCTTGGCCACCTTGAGGTCTTGCATTAGCTACATCCAAATCATGAAGTGTCACATCCTGAACAATTTCTTTTTTCTTGTGAACCTCTCCTTTGGGTAAAGGAACATAATCTTCGGCTTCCAGATCGTACTCTGTGGCATACACGTCACTTCTTCCCTGTCTTTTCACAGCTCCCGAGTTGGCCTCGATGTATATAACGTCACCATCACTTACTTTTTCCTTTTGAAGAGATTCGTAAATTGCCGGATCTAGTTTTAATTGCTTCGTGCCTTTAGAAGTTTTCAAGCCAATTATAACATGACTAATTGATTTTCCATAACCCCCGATAGGATTTTCAGTCTCCAGTGGTGTTATTTCAGTTACTTCCCCTTCATAGATCTCTTTTGTTTCCTTTATTCTCAATCCAATTGCTCGACGAAAATGTTCCATCAAAACTTCAGTTTTCTTAATTTCGGTCGAATAAACTTCTGAGCCAACCATTGGACAAAAAGGCACTTTGGTTCCCAAATCTTGGGCAATAGCTAAAGCAATTGCAGTTTTTCCAGTTCCAGGAGGGCCAGCCAATAAAATAGCTCGTCCAGCCATTTTTCTACCTTTAATCATGTCCACAATAATTCCAGCTGCCTCTCTAGCTTCTTCCTGACCCACAAGTCCAGCCCCTTCAGGTAAAGGTACACCATTTTCATCCAAACCTAAGCCCTTGATGTGACTGTGGGCTGAAATCCGTTGAGTCTTTGCGGTACTTCTAACTTCTTCTATTTTCATTTTGGCGAATTAAAGATTCAAAATCCTGTTCCTAAGAATGTGCCAAGTATTCCTCCACTAATTATGAATGAAGAAACTTTTGGTAGGTTTTTTGTACCTAAGAATAATGTAAGGATGCGTCAATAAAAGTGTATTAGAGCACTAAAATATTTAATTTTTGTGTCAACCGGAAAATATATTCGTACCACTCTCAATATTGAATATCAGTCAACCAGCTTAAACCTTGACGAGAATTTACTTAAGCAGTTTGTCAGTTCAAGTGATCAGTTGTCAGAGAAAGAAGAGTCCGAAATATAAGTGTCTGCAAATAAAAAAAAAACATGAAAATAATTGTAAAACGTGTCACAAAAACTAAATACTCGATACAAAATCTGAAAATACACCCTAGACTTCCTAGAACAAACTACACTTCACCCATACTGCGCGTTTCAGCTAACCTACCCAGACTCACTCGACGGAAGGCAAAGCCCAACTGAATTTTTGATGAAAATT
>JAQFYB010008080.1:0-10138 GCA_034694085.1 Pogonognathellus longicornis
GAATCAAAAAGAGAAAAAAGAGAATCAAAAAGAGAAAAAAGAGAATCAAAAAGAGAAAAAAGAGAATCAAAAAGAGAAAAAAGAGAATCAAAAAGAGACAACAGAAAAAAAGGGAGGAAAAAGACAAGGAAAGGGAGAAAGAAGAGCATTAAATTGAAATCAAGATAGAATAGAAAAAAGGGATGAAAAAGACAAGGAAAGGGAGAAAGAAGAGCATTAAAGTGAAATCAAGATAGAATAGAAAAAAAGGGAGGAAAAAGACAAGGAAAGGGAGAAAGAAGAGCATTAAAGTGAAATCAAGATAGAATAGAAAAAATTATGGATTATTTTAGATTTGTCAACGAACCGACTGGGGTCCAACAGCTAGTCTCGGCTAGCCAGCTACCCAAAGACAGTAGGCAACTTGTCTTTGGCAATTATTGTACCCCCATCAGGGCCGGTTTTAGGCATGTGCAGACTGTGCGACCGCACAGGGCCTCGCGTTTGCTAGGGAATCCCAAAAAAATAGGTTATTTGGGCACGGAAGTGCCCTAAATTGCGAATTTTTTCTCGCTATGCGGTGATTTGATTCTTTTTGTTCTGATTTTGGCTCAAACCAGCTATTTTCGCGCTTCGAGCGAAAGTTACTATTTATATTAACATTTATATCTGGGTGCATCCCAAACCAAATCCTGGATACGGCTTTGTTTGTAACATGAAGGTTTGCTTAAGGTATATTAAAAATTGTTGCACAGGGCCTCGCAAAACGTAAAGCCGGCACTGACCCCCATTAAATATCCAAAGTTAAGCAGCCCATATATCAAAATGACCGTTGAAATTTCCTCTTTCGATTCATGTTGTTTGCAATTCATAATTCGGGCCTGTAAATGAACTACGTCAGTTCCAAGCAATATTGACTTTCATTTTAACACGGTGGAGAACCAATTTATATGAAGCCTTGTTCCGATAGTATTACCTATTTACTTTACTAGTTTGACAACCATTGTACAAAAATGATTGTCGATTCACCCTATTTCGATTGAATCGCATTTCATAATTCTTATTGGTTCATGAGATATTCCACTTTAAAAAGTTAGTCTTACTTAATCAGCATACCTGTATGTAATTATCGGTTTATAAACTCACTGATTCGTTGTAAGTCTAAGTATAATGCATTAAACACAAATTATTGCTTAACTGTGTGATAAACAATAATTATTTTAATTTTCCGTGTGCCAAAATAATCAAAAGACCCTTGCAAACGTGATATCTTTATAATTATGTACAGTATAAGTATTCGATTGCTGAGGATGCTATATATATAACTGTTTTAATAATGTGTCCACTTGGAATGTTTACAGAAATTTACAATTAAAAATAAATAAAAATCTAAACACAAATGTAATTTTATCGTGCCAGTGGCTATCGTGCTCTATTATTTATTTACTTAAAAAATTACAGTGATTAACTATATTAATTTAAACTTTATTTACTTTAAATATCATATCCATATAATATATAGGCTTATTTGAATGCCGTTTTATAATTATATTCCCTAGTCGAACTGTACAATAGTCTCTTCAATATTTAATGTATGTTTAATGCTATAATTTACAGGGTTAATTGGTACTTCCAGGAACGTAAGAATACCTTGATCAGGAAATGTGGATAAACACGTAAAAATACGATACAGATTATAGAATAACGCGTCAAACTATGAAATATTAAAAATTGGAAAAGAATACATTTATTAAGTAGTGGAGCCAGGGCTGGTCTTAGGCTTGTGTAACCCAGCCTACCACCCGGGGCCCTGCGCTTAAAGAGGTCCCGCGCTCAAATATATTTGCTGCATGTCGAACTCCGGTCACCGGTAATAGTATCGAAGAGTTAAGTTGGGTATTGTAATACAGTATTTCCTCTAATTGTAGACCCCTCTTCTAATGGCAGCCCACCTCTATTTATAGCCCCCCTCTAATGGTAGCCCCCTCCACAATGAAATGTCTCAATTGTATTACAGGCAGCTAAAGTGGATGAACGAGACTTTAAACCCCCGAAATGGAAATCGACAAGGCAAATTTTGTTATTTTATAAATAGCCCTCGATTTATAGCCCCCTCCTTGACATCCATTTTGCAAATTATAGCCCTGGGTTAAAGTTAGAGGAAATACGGTATGTAAATTTCAGAAATTCTTTACAAACTAATGCTATCAGGACCGTAGCTAGAATTGCTATATGGGGGGTGCTTGGTATAAGACGAGGTTTTAATAAAATTATAATAGTTAAAATTTTGTATTACCTTGTAAAATCCTTATTATCAGGCGCGTAGCCAGGAGTTTAAGTTGGGGGGTGCACAGCATGGTTGTTTACAAAGATTGGTTTCTGGGAGGGCAAAATTGGAATATGTGTACATAATAGAGGGTTTAAATGGAGTCAATTAGGTCAAAACTATTCTAAACTGTAACAAATTCGTGCGTAAAGCGAAAATTTTTCAAATTTTTAGACAAAATTACCTAATATTTTAGATGTTTTATGGATTCTGGGGGGTGCACGTGCACCCTGTGCACCCCCCTTGGCTACGCGCCTGCTTATTATTGAAGTGGTTATTTAATTCTTACAATAACATTGTTGGTATTATATTAATACAATTCTATGGGTTTTTCTTTGCAAAGTCGGTTAGTACTTCTTTTATCAGTGCCGTAACAAGTCTGTCCTGGCAGTAAGGAACAGAAGGTAGTATTCCCAATGCCGTATTTAAGATTCCACGTTGGGAGAGACAAAATAGCAACATAAAGCACAAAATGTTCTATTATCGCGAGAAAAATGAGCTCTTTTAGGCCGAAATCAATCTAAAACACGTTAAATTCGCGCGTAGCGCGAAAATTTTTGCGATTTTATGCATTTCTTTGGTAAAATAACGTATACAACACTACAACACATCAGGCGCGTAGCCAAGGGGGGTGCACAGGGTGCACGTGCACCCCCCAGAATCCATGAAACATCTAAAATATTAGGTAATTTTGTCTAAAAATTTGAAAAATTTTCGCTTTACGCACGAATTTGTTACAGTTTAGAATAGTTTTGACCTAATTGACTCCATTTAAACCCTCTATTATGTACACATATTCCAATTTTGCCCTCCCAGAAACCAATCTTTGTAAACAAATGCTGTGCACCCCCCAACTTAAACTCCTGGCTACGCGCCTGCAACACATACACATGAGAATAAGTGCTTCACTAATCAATTTATGAGACTAAAATTTGATAATGATTGGATCAACATTTTTTGGAACATACATACTTGTGATCCCCGCCGTTTCCAAGAAAGATCTTCTAATTCAGTAGAACCTATTTTTTTGATTTCATGAGAATCAGAATCAATATAGCTTACAATTAAAGACAATTGCTCCTTTGTTGATACATCTGTGGTTTCGTCCACCAGAGTGGAAAAAATATTTTGCTTGATGTATTTTAGTTACAAATGTATGCTTATGTTGATAATTCTAAATCAGAGCTATGATAGCAATGAGAAATATCAGTAGCCTAAAATAAAAGAGACAAAGTTGTATTTTAAACGGTGAGATTGCAAACAAGGATATCTTACAGAAACATATCCCAACACTAAAATCATTTGAATTCTATAGTCTAGTTTAATTTAGTTAATAGATAGTGTCACCTCATGGAAACCACAATTAATGTATTCTGATTTGAGACAAGACACTGAAATAAAGTTGAACATTGAACATTACACACTTATATTCAGTAGTATAATAAGATTGGAAGTTATAAACAGGGCGTGGTTGAATAACATCTGTGTCAATTTCATTAATTGAGAAAATGCCCATAATATCTAGTGTAAGCTACAATAATCTGAAGGGTGCTTAAGCACCCTTAGTGGTTACTGCCCTGAATGCTATTAATACCTATATATTATTATACTTTTGCAACGCGAAAATATTTCTGCGTAAAGTATCATAATAACTTTACCGGACCCCCGCTAATTCTAAGGCCGGCACTAGGTGGAGTCATTTTTAAAAAGAGGAAAGTGGATGGGAAAGAGCCTAGGAGAAACGTTAGTTTTTGTTTGTTTGTGTCTGTTTGTCTGTAGGTCTATACGTTTGTGTGCGACATAACTCAAGAAACAATGAACCAAATTGGTTCAAAATTCACATATTATCGTCTTCTTGATCATTAGCAGTAACAACTTGATTTCCTATATACTAAATATGCGAAAACTAGATTTCCTATATTGTCTTAAAAATACTACAACTGGATTTACAATTTCTTAAAAATGCGACAACTTATTGATTTCCTAATCATAAAAAGCGACAACTTGATTTCTTAATCATAAAATCCGACAACTTGATTTCTTAATCATAAAAAGCGACAATTTGATTTCTTAATCATAAAAAGCAACAACTTGATTTCTTAATCATAAAAAGCGACAACTTGATTTCTTAATCATAAAAAGCGACAACTCGATTTCTTAATCATAAAAGCGAAAACTTGATTTCTTAATCATAAAAGCGAAAACTTGATTTCTGAATATATAAAACGCGACAATTAGTCTTCTTCAACATCAACTTGTTGCTGTTAATGATTAAAGAAATCAAGTTGTCACTTTTTATGATTAAGATGACGATATTTATATCATGCAAAGGATTCAACAAAGGTGTATGTCTAAGGCCGTATTTAGGATTCCATTTCAGGAGAGGCAAAATACCAAAATAGTGCACAAAAGTGTTAATTATCGACGATTTTAAAGCAGAAAATTATAAAGCTGTTTTCGTTCAAAATCAATCTAAAAGTATAAACATTGCGCTTTTTTGCAATTTTTTGGTAAAATAACCGCTTTTTCCCATTTAGAGGTAGGCAAGGGACTTCTTTGCCTCCCCTTAAATACAGCATTGTGTCAGTTAAAAATGGGACCAATCGGTTTCGTCCTTTATGACCTAGTTAACAGATAATGTCACTGAAAATTTTCCAACAGAAGTTTCGGGTGCTGTAAATCAAGAACAGGTGAAAAAAACTTATTTTTATGTATATTGGTTTTACTTTTATTCCAAAGTTGGCATTTTAGTAGTGTGCTGAAGGTTGGCATCACTAAAATTGCTAAAGCAAAAAGCATAATCATTAATTTTGTTCTTATTTTAATTTTTGTAATTTTCTTTTGTTAATTAATAATTATAGTTATTAATTATTACAGTTCCATCAAATTGAAAGTTTATTATAATCTATTTTAATTCTTACAAGTATAACCGTATATATGAAGAAGATTCGCCCAAAGGCTTTCAGGCGAGATTTTCGTAGCCCAAAGCATTCAAATGTACAACAGTTGTCGGTTCAGCTTTTAGTTCTATTTGACGAGACGGAGTGTCTTGCTGGCTAATAAAACTAAAATCTCACACTCGTCTGGTCAAATAAAACTAAAAGCTGAACCGACAACTGTTGTACATTTGAGTGATTTGAGCTACGAAAATCTCACCTGAAAGCCTTTGGATTCGCCATTCTTCGGGTTGCGGCATATGACGATGGAAGCCCTTCTTTCGTCGGTGGCTCACATATTGGAGCACCATCGACGACTCATTGCATGAATTCTATCTGGGTTTCAATGATTGAATCTACAGTACAGAATGGTCTTTTCTTTATCCATGTTTGTTGTTTCCATTCATTGCGTTTTCTTAACGAAAAAATGAGCTATTATATGGTGGTGCTAAAAAAGCCACGGTATCAGAGTTTTCGACGACCTAAATGAGAGCATTCGTCAATTAAAAAAATGTAGGTCATGTTCTATTTTAGTGTGACTATGGGGGAGAACTGTGTTAACGAAACTTAACTTGTCACGTCAATAAAGCCAAAAATTAAACATTTAAAAGAAGATTTACAGATGTCGCTTATGATTGTCAGTTTAAGTTTGCAACGTATAAAGTTGTAGATTTATTAGAGGACATAGATAAGCGAACGTCCATTGATGGTAAGAAATTGGTATATCATTTCAGCAATGCTATACAGTTTAATCATTAATAGCATACTTAGATTTTGAGGACGACCGGAAAGCTTTTCCTCTCTAGAATTTCACGAATGCTGATCCACTCTACAAGAGAAGAGATCACCATTTGGACTCTACGCTATTAGATAGAATATATTAAGTGCTTCTTGAATTTACATTCATTACACCAATTTGTTAACAAATGAATCATAACGACTTGACTATTTAACTTATTTAATGATAATACAATATAAACATTTGAATTATTGAAATTTAGTATTTGGCAGTGAGTTGACAGTATCAAAGGATTTACTCTTCTAACGCAAAAGGGAGCCTGCAAGCATTGAAAAGAATAAATATTTATTATTAATGATATTGATATCTTCCGTCCGTCTCAAATAGATCCGATCCGATTCGTTTAACTTGGAAATATAATTAATTAAAAAATTATGTCTAACAGAATTATACAAAGCGCATTTCATAGCAAATCGGAAAAGAGATTCCTTGTAGTTGTTAGTGTTTGTACATAGTTTACATGGAAGGTTTGGAGATAATTCATATTTAATGTTATTAATTATAGTTCTCGGGGTATAGTTATTAAATAATCTTAATTGATATAAAATAACTTTTCAATAGGTATTCTAATTAGCAGATAGTTTTGTCAAATAGGGCTTTCCTTGCTCATCTTACTGTAGTGGTACAGAGAGATGGAAGATTTTTTCTTATCAATATCTTCTTCAATTGTAACATCTATGAACCTTAACAAAACACTCCATGTTATCAACCACTGACTGGGCAGTTTGGTCATTCCAAGCAAAACCATAACCAAGCTTCTCTACAATAGTTCTTAATTGAGAAACCCAGTTGTATAACTCAAATGACTTATGCTTATTATCAAGTAGATATAGCGTTTCATTGCATCTTAGGTAGTCTATTATGCGGCATAGCCTGTATTTTTAACCACATTCTGATAGCATACTTATGATCATTGATACAGCTGCTTTAGAAAACGCAGAAATAGTCGTAACCGAAGAATCGCAGCTGCAAAAAAGGAATTAGTTTCAAACGACTATTATAGCCCACGATTAATAAAATACTTCACAATACATGTTTCCATATTATACTATATTATCACACTTTGTCCTAGAGGTATGTGGGTTGACATTTAGTTACGACACCACGAATGTTGTTGGTATGTGTCATACTTTTACTGATGTCCATAATAAATACCCCAATACAATTAAATAAGTTACGAAAAATTGGAGTTTGTATTACTACTAAAAATAATTTGAATTATGTCAATATTGCCTAAAGGATGTGTAATAAATTATAGGATCTCTGGCCATTGCATAAAATCCTTTACCTAACAGTGTTCAACTGTACTACGTGCCTATTTAAATGGTCCGTGTCGACCATCTATATGGTTCGTGACCGCTATCTAAACGGTCCGTGTTGGTTATCTAAATGGTCGCTTTCGGCAAACCCCCACTTACCACATTAAATCCTATTATGTTTAATACTGTATATTGTTTTACAATATAGTATATTGCATTCAATTTTGTATGTTCTTATTATTGTGAATCAAATCCGCTACAATATTGTAAAAGCATTACATTAATTTCTTTTCCTCCATACACATCAATGATGGAACAAATAGATCTAGTTTTATTAATAAGCGTATTTCCTACACATGTTTCCACACAACACACATTTCCTACACAACCAATGTAGGTAAATACAAACTTTTTAAGAAATGAAGATAGTAACTATAAAATTAAACGAATGTATATGTAATGCCGCGTAGCTTATATAAAATATGTATCGCTTCAGCCCCACCCTCACAGGCCCCCTTCTCCGGATAAACTGTGTTTTTGCCACCTTTTTCGCAAACCCCTACATGTTGCAGTAACTTGCAAATTCGTGATTGGCTGCAGAAAAGCTGTTGCAGGGTGGTTGCTGACATTTCATTTTGAATGCTTGTTAATATTTGAAATTAAAATAAATTTTTCACTTACAATAAGCCGACCAAAAGTTTACGTTGTTGTGTTGTGGGTAAAATGAAATATACTGTTGATCAAAATATATTTTGAACACAAACGTATTTTGAATGTCTGTTTGCAAAATTACCTGTTATTCCAAAAGAGCAGCCTTACCTCGTACTCGTTATACACATACAACAAACAAAAACACAATGTGTTATGAGAATACTTTGACGGAAATATAATTTATTTACACGAAACAATAGTTAATTAACATAATTGTAATGAAATATAAAAATCTGAATTCAATTATTTACCTTAACACCATGTTAGTGTTGTATAAATGGTTGTACTTGTGGAGTATTGGCTTTTCATCGATCATGTTTTATTTCTTACTGCCTATCGAGACAACATACCGCATGATTTTACAGTGTGGGCAAAGTGCTTGTGTAGAGAAGAAACCAAAATAACTCCAAATCCTGAAGAACATACTACATACAAGTGCCTGTTTCCTATAATATTGAAATACAAAACTTTTTCATGCGAGATCCTGTTATTTTAACGGTATTTAAGCAAAGTCAATATTATGTCCAGCAAATACCTCAAGATCATTTGGTTTGCTGTATACAACTTGATATGCCTTGGCTACCGTTTGCCAGAATCATCCCCAGCTGGTATCCTGTTCATAGTTGTCAATTTACGAAAGATGAGAAAAATGATGTCCACAACAACTGTTGCAATATAAGTTGTGAAAACATCCCCTGCAGACAATTATCAAGATTTTGTGGTCTTTTGGAGACAGAGTATCAATCTAAAGGTTACACGAAATCCGAATGGAGAAATGACTGGTACATTGAATTCCTGCAAAAAGCCTACTCTCACCCGTAAGCATAATAGTATGTATATTATTAAAAACTAATGATGTGTAAGTTATAGGATTTTATTTCTAGTGTCGTTAAGGACTATATTCGGAAAACTCATGGCGGTATTTCAACCTTTCATGTTGTGAAAGTAAAACCTATAAATCCCATTAGCATCCTGCTGTTGATAAATGTAACATAATGTAATATAATGCACTAACAGCTACTTAAATGTGAAATAAAAATAACCAGAGACATGTAAATTATGTTGTTGTTTAAAATTTATTAAAAGCATTGCAAAAAATTATTCCATTTTTATATATAATATTTCAATCCATACATACATAATAGTACTTTGCATGAAATTTGTTCATCAGAGTCATCGAATATCAGTCTCCTTACCACAGAGCGCTTTTTCTTTTTCGCAGGCACCTTAGGTGACTGCGAGTTGATGACGGCGGAGTTGGAGATGGAGAATAAGATTAGTTCGGAAATCACCTTGTGGGTGGCAATTTTTATCACAAAAACTGCGCCTTCACCCTAATGGCGTTGACACCGGGAGAGCTAATGGTAAAACGTTTTCCGGAGTGCAACAACAATAATGTCGTCAGCTGTTCAAGCATTTTGACTAGGAAGTTGAATAAATGCAACATCAATATTATATAAAGAGTTTGCTCAAATCAACTAGTTCCCAATTTGCTTCCATTAAATCATAATGAGTTCTTTACGGTTAGAGAAGTGTAGAAATCATCAGAGATTGGTGAAATGAGCAATGGATCTCATCGGTCGTCCGACTACAGAAGCCGATGTATCTGCTTCAGATATGTGGAAGGAGGTTACTTACAGTAATGTACATATTTCCTTGCCAGAGAATTTTTGCGATTCGATATCTGGGAGCATCTTTGCAAATGTCCAAAATGAACTCGAAAAGGGAATACATTTCTTGAGGCGCAGGATGCGTCAATATCAGTAATTTGTACCGAGTACCGAGTTAACCCACTAACTACTGCATTCCTTGTACACACTAACTACTGAATTACTTCTACACACTAACTACTTTATTCCGTCTACACACTAACTACTGTATTGCTTCTACACACAAACCACTGTATTGCTCCCCCCATTTTTCCCCAAACTATGGCAGTAAAATTGTCCAAATTATTCCCAAATGTGGGCTTCTATATGCATGAAATAATTCTGCCATCAAATGAATAAAATCATTAAATTTTTAAAAGATTAAATAAGTGATCCAAATTATAAACTATTTGAAACATAGTAAACTATTTGAAACATAGTAAACTATTTGAAACATAGTAAACTATTTGAAACATAGT